>PVHP010002668.1:0-86551 GCA_004024765.1 Zapus hudsonius
GGTGTTAAAGCACATTGTTCTATGACATTCCATGGAGCTAGAACTGAGCCCTAGTCTTCTCTGTGCTCCAGAGCAGAGCAGAGACAAAACAGGACACATGACCACGGTGGCTGCAGGGATCCACTCTTCCTGCTCCGAAAGTCTTTCCTCTTCCTGCAAGGCACTTGTGGCCTCGTGTGGCTCTCAGTAGGCTGGGACGTCTGCACGATGACCCTTCAGACAAAAGGACTGTAGTGTGGACTCCTGAAATCCTGGCGTTCCAGGCTAAAGGCTACACTCAGAATCTTCAAAGATTAGAGGCCATGGTGGACATCCACACACCACAGAGCATCTGCAACTTAGACTCTCATTCAAATTATTCCCTAAAGATTGTTCTAGAACTTATGCTAATATACAGATCAACTTGTCCATATTCCAGTCACCCAACTAATCAGTTCCTTAAATCTGCATGTTCCTTCATTTGCCCAAACATTGCAAGTCCTAACCTATGCATGCTGTGGTCATTGCCTGGAATCGTTGAGCATTCTTCCTCTTTCCAGTAGTGCAATTGATAAGGAGGAGGTGGTGGCGGTGTCTCATGGAAAGAGGAGAGCACACCATGCCAGTGGTCTCCCCACAGGAATTCCTCTAGGTTTTCACCAATCGTGTTTTCTTAGCTTGGACAAAAGCACTTCTAAAGGAATGTAGAAGTCAATGGATAAGACTACACAGCAAGACCTATTGTACACCTTGGCGATTTTTGTTATTCATAATATATTGAGCCTAGAAAATAACTAATAAATTTTTAAGTGTTCTTGTCACTAAAGAAAGTTAATAAATTGCAATACATATAATATCTTTAAGCATTCCATGATATAGACTGATATCAGCACATCATCTTATATACCATGAATATGTAGAATTTTTATCAATGAAAAAAAACACATAGCTATGAGTGCCAAAGAGGAGACACATACTTTCTTGTTTTTTTAAAACTCAATCACCTGTTTTATGACTTTGTTAAGTTTATTCTTCTGCAGCCTGCATTCTCCCCCTAAAAATTAATGAATTTATATTTTATTTAAACCTCCTGGTTAAAGACACACTATAGTTTTTGCTTCATATTTGTCACAGTCAAAGGTTCAGTAATTTTTTAGTATCTTGTAATTTTTAAAGTAATTAATACTATAGTCATCAATTTTAAGTCCCAGTGAAACAATGAATGGATGCACAAATTATAGTATACTCATATATTGAATAATATGTTATTTTGCTTTTTAAAAAGAATAGAATTCTGCAATGTGGATAAACCTTGAAAAATAAATAATAAATGAATAATCTGGGCACACCAGATAAATATTTATTCCGAACGTACAATGGCAGTTATGAATTCCTCGCAGGAGGAGAGAGGAAGGAATGTTTATTAATGAATGATAACCTGACCAGAAACAATTTATGGAAGGAAAAAGTTTATTTCTGACTTATAGTTTCAAGGGTTGAGTGTCCATCATGACAGGGAAAGATTGGCAGAATTTTTTAAAAATATGTTATTTTTGAAAATCCAGCATTCTGATTTCATTTGAACCCTGAACTTGCATGGAGCAGAGCAACACCTCTCTAGACAGCACCCAACCCTTTTAACAAGGGAACACCCCTCTGGCCCACAATCCTGCTTATCTCGACTTGTGAAATGCATTAACATCTCCTGCTTGGTCTCCAGACTCTGTGACCAGCCCCAAGGACATGCATGAGGTCACGTCTTTCACTGACCTTCCCAAGAACTCAAATTTATAGTTTTCTCTTTGCTGTTGATCCCTTGTGTCAAGGCAGATAAGCATAAGCCAGCCCCATGGAGGGCTACTAGTGGGCCCTTTGCCATCCTCTGCTGGGACATGAAGAGATGCATTTTCCAGCTGACAGAAAGGTGGAAAAAGCTATGGCTGCATGCAGCCCTATGGGAGAGAGAAGTCATCAATGGTAGTGAACATCAGTGAACCCTGCAAGCGTTAAGATGGACTAGCCAAGCCAAATGTGCCAACTGGGGCAATAGTGGCACGTCTATTGTGGGGGAAACCAATTGCTCTCTAATTGGACTGGAGGCCTGCTCCATGGGAGGGAATACATGTCTGGTACTGAAGTCAAAATCTATGGTGGGGGAGGTCATGAGCCCTCAGGGAGTAATACCTGTTGTTGTCTGGCTAAATACATATATTATGCCAACCAAACTGCCTTATAAGCAATTTTTAAAGGACCATACCCATATAATAATGCTACTCTCACTTTTGGCTTGAGAAGTTTCTCTTTTTCAAATATTGGTGACCACTGGGATAGCTCAAAAGATACCACAGTGCTGAGAAGAAATGACAGTAGAGTGCTCAGCACTGGGACATCTCTACCACACTTCCTGAGGCTCAGGGTCTATTGAGGAAGAGGTGGAGGAAAGATTGTAAGAGCCAAAGGAAGGATAAGACTGCTTACAACGCAAACTTCCAGACACAAAATGACCTTGATATTCATGACCTCGCAGTGCCTGATAATACCTACACATAATGGGAGGAAAAGATGATGACACTGAAACAAAACAGACACTAATTGAGAGGGTGAAGAGATATAGCAAAGGGTGGAGAGGGAATCATAATGGTTTATGGTCTATAATTATGGAGACTATCAATAAAAAGTTTTTAAAAATTTTATTTCCTGACATTTTATATGTATTTATCTATATTTGTTAATTATAGTTTATATTATATATAAGTATATGTATATATAAATAATGTATTTTGATTATATTTACTCCCATTACCTTGTCATTCCTCCCACTCCCGAAGACCACTTTCTGCCCAACTTCTACTTTGTGTGTATTTATGTCCCAGTGAGTTAAATGACAGTTACTTGCATGCACGTGGGTGAGGGGTGATTTACAAGAGCATTGACAACTTATTATTGGCTACACCACTGAAGAAAACATCTCCCCCCTTCCTCAGCAACCATTGGTTGCCAATAACCGCTCAGGGGTGGGTAAAGGCCTCGTGAGCTTCTCTCCCATCCATGATGGGATGAATGTTCCTTTTATGTTTGCACGTGTGTGTGTGTGTAGTGTATGTTTGGTGAGGTATATTATATGTGGTGCGTGTGCATGTACACTCATAGGCAGAGGCCAGAGGAGAACCTTGGGTGTCCCTCTCTCTATTGCTCATTCGCTTATTCTTGAAAAGTGTCTGTCCCCCAACTCAGCTGCCATGTTCAGTCAGTGATCCCCAGCAATTCCCTAGTCTCTGCGCCCCACCCCGCCCTGCAGGCTGGATTACACACCCCAGCTTTTTGCTTTCTAATGGTGATTCTGGGGAGTTGAACTGGACAGTCTCGGGCCCCCATACATAAGCAGCCAGCGCTCTTAACTACTGAGCCATCTCCCCAGCCACCATGGGCTCATTGAAAGTCTGGTGCAGCTAACCATGGCTGCTTCGAAGTCATAAACTACTCACAAAAACTAGCGCCAATTTAACTGACATATTTATTTACTGATTTAATTTGACAGAGTGGAATGTCTCCAAAAACAATGTGTTAAACACATAACAAGTCCAACTAGGATTTGACCAAAGCCAGCAGGCCCCTTGGCCAGAGTGACCAAGAGACTCTAAGCTAGTGTCCACACTTACACTACAGAGATGTCACCCTGCCTGGCCACCACAATTAGCATGTGAGGAAATAATGTCTGAGAGAAATTAAGCAATCGTCCTTTAGCTGTAATGATTAACGTCACAGCCTGGCTTCCGAGCCAGGTCTGTCCTAACGCCACGGCCAGCATGCCCAGTCCTCCCAGTCCCTTAATGAAAGACCTTGGACTTGTGCCTGCACTGTACGATTCCTTTGTCCTTAAGTGCATACTTCATACTTATCTAGTTCAAGAATGTCACAGCTGTCTGCTCTCTACGACCCTGGGTCTAGGAAGTATTTGAGCTGGCCAACTTCTTCCACCTTATCTTAGCTGCTACGTGCTCCACTCCTCATTCCTGTCAAAGCTCCAGCTCCATCCTGGCTTCCACACTGAGCTCCTCTCCAGCATGCTCCTTATCTGTTGAGCCAAAATTGAGTCATGTGAGCAGACGCCCAGCATTCTAGGAAAGCTGGTGGAAGACTTCTTGGTCGATCACTGAAATGGACCTTCAAGTGCTGAAGTCGTCTGTACGCCAAAGTATACTTTACTCAAACAACCTTCCTTGGAGCATTTTATGGTAAGCAGCAGTCTTGTTATGAGCATTTAAGCTCACATTTAAATCAAAGCAAATGAAATTTTAAGCATGCACATTTCACAAAGACAGATCAAATCGGCCTGTAGCAAAATTTCTGCAAGTATTACTTTAGAAAGAATAAACTATAGTGGATAGTTTAATATTTAATAGTGCTCAGAGCAAAATTCATCAGATAACCATGAGCGAGATAAATATCGTATCGGAAACTTGCCTATTAAGATGATAATTAGAAAATTATTTAGGTCCAGTCTCCTGCAAGAAGGAAATGAACTACTCGGGACACAGCTGGCTTTCTAACAATGATTTGATGTAAGCTGAACACCGCAGTGTAAAGGAGGAGCTGAGGAAAAGGAGGCTGTTTAAATGGAATGCACTGAACTCCGAGATTTCAAATCCTGTCTGTGATCTTTTCATGTAGACTTGAAGAACAGTGTGGACAAGAGGTGAGGAACCAGGGGGAGAAGGGATGCTTGCAGAATTCAGAACCTTTTGGTTTCTTTCTCAGTTTGTTTTTAGATATTTTATGTGTTAGACAATTTCACATATGTAATTATTTTGATCATATTAACCCCCATTACCCTCTCTTTATCCCATCCCGCTCTCCTTCCCAAATAATCCCCCCAGTCTTACTTTCAGTTATGTGGGTTTGTGAGTGTGTGTGTGTGTGTGTGTGTGTGTGTGTGTGTGTGTGTCTGTGTGTCTGTGTGCCTGTGCGTGTATGACCCACCAAGTTAAACTGGGGCTGCTTGCTTGAGCACAAGAATGGGTAGAGGAATACGATCAGCTTCTTAGCAGTAGCTACACCACTGAAGCACATGGAACCTCCTCCCTCAGCAGCCACTAACTGCCAAGAGCTCCTCTGAGTGGGGTTTTGTGAGCCACTCTGCCACCCATGATGGATTGTTGACAGGCTCAATCTTGTGTAGGAAACCAGAGCTGCTATGAGTTCATGAGTGTACTGGCCATGTTGTATCCAAAAGATGGCATCCCACCCTCTTAACATTCTTTCTGTCCTCTCTTCTGCGGTTCTGAACCTTGGAGAGGGTAGATGTCTCCATAATGAACTTATTCTCAGCACTTTGACCAACCATATGTCTCTGCATTAACCTCTGCCCACTGGGGGGGGGGGGAACAAAAGTTCTGTCATACAGGTTGAGAAAGCTCTAATCTGAGTATGAACAGAAATACTTAGAAGGCAGTTCGCTAACTTGTACATTTAGGAGAACAATATTACGTTTCCCCTAGGGCTGATAACCTTAGCCGTAAGCTTTTGAGCAGGTTTCAAGCATGAGGCATGAATTTCCTCCTGTGGAATGGGCACTGAATCCAATCAAAGTGTTTGGGGGCTAGAGAAATGGCTTAGCAGTTAAGGCAGTTGCCTCCAGACCTAAGGACCAGGTTTCAATTCCCCACAGCCCCTTAAGCCAGATGCACAAAGTGGCACATGCATCTGAAGTTCATTTGTAGTGGCTAGAGGCCCTAGTGTGCTTGCAAATAATAATCAAAAAAAAAAAATTTAAAGTGCTTGGTTACTTTCCGAACAGTCATTCTCTACTATACCAGCGGGCACGTCTTGCCTGGCGGAAAAGTTGTAGAGCACACATTGATAACTTCTCTTCATGAAAACCGTCGACGTATGTGGCAGGGAAAGCGAGGCAGAGTATCTTCTAACAATAGGAAGCAAGCAGTTGCAGGTCAACTTCAAGGTTCTCATCAGCAATGGAGGCTTTATTTTGGTCTTCCACCTGCCATCACTTTACTTCAATGATCAAAACCCAGGGTATGTTGTTGATCCAACATTGAGAGGCGTTGTTGGGAAATAATTTATGCATGTTGCTGTGAATCTGATCCATTGTGTCAAGCCAGCTGCTGATAGGCCTGCTGGGGTTTCGTTGTGGTGGAGCTGGTCTGAGAGGGTTGTGCATTGTCTGTTAGGTTGCTATGGTGTAGTGTTTTATCCAGAAAGTGGCTCCTGGCCTCCTGAGGGCCTTCAAAATGGATAACTGGGCATGTGTAAGCAGTCACCAGGACTTCAGCAGAGGTGTGGGTAGCCATTCAGCAGAGTGGTGAGACACCTCCAGGGACTCAACGCTCAAAGTCTAAAGCAATTGTGTTAATGACACAAAATGAACACATACCGTTTTGAAAACAAGCCAATCTGGAACCATTAAAAGTAGTTATCCTGGGGGGAGTTACATGACCAGAATGCAGCACCTGACCCACCCAGTGTCCTCTGGAAGACACCCAATGTATTATGAGGGAAAGCAAGCAGATAGAGAATATGCTGTTAGCTTCTGCCTGATATGTCTGTTTCTTTTGAGTAGAATCTATTACCTATTAGAACATCTCCCAACACCAACCCCATGGTTTGTGCTTCAGAGACCTTTGAAAGCATACGCAACATGATGGAAATTAAGCTGTGTACAGCAGGCCTGAGTGTCCTCCTAGACCAGCAGCTCAGCACCACACACAACACCAGCCTGTAAAGCAAGCCTTTTGCAGGGGCACAGGGCTTCAGGATGCCACAGCTGCCGTCTCCAGTGACAGTGACTTTGTAGGACTTTGAGGTGTAATTGGGAAGAACACGCACTGTTTTTGTTCAAGTGTCTCCCAGGTGATCAGGTGCTAACATAGTACAGAATATTCATAAAGCTCAGTAAGCCAAGGAGAGAATGGTGGAGGCAGCACCCTAGGACCTAAGAGCTTGTCTAAATCAACTTTGATTAAATAAGTGCACAGGGAAGATTCTAGGAAGCCAGCTTTGATTTTGTCTATACTAAGGGAAGCAGACTCGAAGCCCCAGGGAGCTCCCTCACTTAGCCTGTGGGAAGGGACGTAAACTGAGGCATCATACAAGGGTGGGCTGTCCGTGAATCCCGAACCATGTACTTGTCCTGATAGAAATGAAGATCATATCATAGGTGTGAGGTTCCAACTGCATCTCTCATGAACCAGAACCCACAGTGGCTCACTGTTCTCTCCACACCCTTCAGGCATGATAATAAATATTTTCCCATGGCAATACTACAACCTGACTTCTGAGAAATGAGGAATGGAAACAGAATGTACAACTCTAGTCAGTGAAAAGCAATATTAGAGAATTTTATTTAACTGTCACTCTATCATCAAGATCTAATATGTGTAGTTTTGATACATTTGGATAAGCACATTAGGAAGAAAATGTAAATTAAATACTGTGAAAGTGTACTTTTAATGAAACATGGTTTTAATAGGACACAAGTATTAAGTTTAGTGGTTTTATTGCAGTTAGAAAATTATATTACGAAAGATACAAAAAAATCAGTATCAGTTCTATTTATTTTACAATCAGTATGCCATCTTGTATCATAACGGCTTTAAATTTTCATTCTACCCAACAGATTTCAAAGAAGTTTTTTTACATGCCTTAATAAAACATTTAAAATATTTACAAATTCAAAATAGATGTTTTCATAACTGAAAAAAGTTCACCTGAGAATTCACTGTAACATTGTCATTTTTTTTTTTTTGTCCAGGTCGTTAATGTGGCTGAGTGCTCACATCTACCTCTGTAATCTGCTGCATCTTGTACACCTAATTCTCAATTTAAAACTGAATAAGCTACTATAAATCGTTATATAACAAGTGGAAAGACCAACATGACAGTCATATTTATTCTGGACATAACAATTTAACAAATCATTTGCTATAGTGATCATATTCAAATAAGGGGCAAATTTTAAGGTAATGTTATTGTCAGAAATAACAGCCTTTAAAAACCACCAGGCATTGAGAAGGCCAGGTCATAAAGCAAGGAACAATGATTATGTGAATATGCAAGACACAGACGGAGAACGTTGTCAAAACTGCATGAAGGAAAAGGCATACACTGTGTACACACTTGTCCTGTCATTTGTCTTCGGCAGCCTCAAAAAAAAAATATTGTCTTGAAACAAATTTTCTTAGAAAAAATCTTCTTTCATTAGAAGTTCATGTTAAAATAGGCATAAATGTATAATGCTATGCAATATATAGAAAACCTTACCCACCTTATGGCCAAAAGACAAAGATAAAATCTTTTCTGTCCATCTATATTACAACTTGAAAATCATGTAGGTATGAGGTAGTGTAGTTACTCGTATTGCATGCTGGCTATTGAAAGTAATGCTAAATGTTAAGAAATATTACATTTGGCCAATTACCAGATACCACAAAATTAAACCTTAATGCTAAACTGTTCATAGGTAGAGAGGAATTTAAACTAGATGCCTTAAAAATTATATTTAAGCTGTGGAGACAACTAGGTTTTATCATAAAATGATAACTTTTTAAAGAACTATTTACAGTTGCAATTAAAGGAAAAGGTCATTTGACATTTGCACAAACACAGACAGCTGAGTGTACACTGAGGTAGGAAATCAAGGATTACATTGGCTTGTGTAAGATTTTACATCTTGTAAACCGGAAGTTTTTATATTGTTTTATATTATGAAATTGAAATTTGAAATTACGAGTAGCAAAGAAATAGCTATATATGGAGATATATACACAGAATTCTTTTGTAATATTGAACAAATTAGCATAAAATGTCATTCTTCCAGAGTATACAGAATGTTTCTAGGAAATAATCCCAACCAATTCTTTCTTCCAAAGTTTAAACACAAACACTGCAGACATATTAGTGCTATCCTCCCTCCCTCCCTCCCTCCCTCCGTCCCTCCCCATACTCCACTGAAAAAGGAGAGCATTTGACAAATAACCCTGAAATACTGAGTATGGACCCCACACACTCACACAGCGGAGGCCAGCATGCTGCAGACTCCATTCCACTCTGGGTGGCTGTTTCAAGCTACACAGGCCCTTCATTAACTACGCAGGATGCTATCTACTCACGTGGAACAATGAAGTGCTTTCCATTTCAGATACCAGCAAGTCCTAAGTCCTCTTCTACTCGGTTCCAGTTAAAACTGGACTCTGAGTAACCTTATCTCAGAAGCTCGAAGCCACACAGATTTCAGATTTTTTTAAAAAAGATTTTAGAATAGCTTTAAACACTTAATATATTTTGGGGATGGCACCCTAAGTTCAAACATGAAAGGCATTTATGTTCTATACTTGCCTTATATACACAGCTTAAAGTAATTCTAATATTTCTAGTGTCCTGTTTTGACTACAACCTGTCACACACGAGACCCTCACGTTGGCCCTCAAGAATTTCAGATTTTGCAGCATTTCAGATTCTTGGTGAGGGACCCTCAAGCTGTGTTTACAATGCTTTACGCTCATAGCTTTCATTCCCCTCTCGAGTCTGTAATTCCAGAATGACCAAGAATCACTGCAAAGTGTTAAGCACTCAGACTATAAATGCATTTTCTACCAGGATGAAATCAACACAGGGTTGATTTTTGAATGCCTGAGTCTATCTGAGGTGTTTACCTTAGTTTACACCACACAAAATTTGGGGGAAAAAACAAGGACTGACCATGGTGTTCAAATGTAGACCCAACATGGAGTTGGACCAACTTCAATTCTTCAAAAACCTACAGATGTTGCAATTGCATGACTACCTACAAAGACGCTTTTGTGTAGACACACACAGGGCTGCAAAGCTAGGGTGAGAAGCTCTTTTCCCCATTCCAATGCCCGCTTGCCTGGTACTGGTAAGACCTGTGACGGGAAGAGAGCAGCCTCGTATGGAAGGAAGCCAATGCATACACTTATATCACTGAACCTGAGCCCTGTTTGTTTCCCAGGGAACTGGAAAAAAGAAGTGAGGAACTGAATAGGATGTGATCAAGTCTGAGGAGGAAAATAAAGTGTAGGGGAACAACACTATCTCCCATTTGTTTGGGTCAATACTTAGGAGAGCAGAGGCCTCCTCCCAGGACAGCTCAGGGTCATGAGGTTCAGCCAAGGTCAGGTCAGGCTTTGGTGTGAGCTCAAGAGCAGGGCTCTAGAATTCAGGTGAGATGAGTGACTTTTCACACCACAGCTCCCAGCGCTGACCCTGGAATTGTGGGTAGACTAGAGCTAACTGCTCTTTTCCTCCTAGCTCTAACTCAAGGTACTCTTGGAAACACAAGCTCTACAGGCTACTGGATTTGCACATGTGGTTTTCAGCTTGCAAGGTAAATCATTTCCTGTCCTTGTGGAAATCTAGGGGAAACCAGAGTGGACTTCACAGAAAGCTGCCGGGGAAAGTAAACTATTGAGCAAGAGACGACCACATGAGGCTTCCAACACTACGCCAACACTTCAGTAGAAAATCCATGGCTGAAGGAAGCAATGCAAGTTTACTCATCAGTAGTACATTTGTCAGTCATCTGCTGACAGAAATCCGAGATCCCTCCGCTCTGGTGACACCGCTCCCTCAGCGTGGTCTGCTCAGCAGCAGCTGCGCAGGGCTGCTGGGCCCCCTGCCCCGGCTCGGGGCCAGCCTCCCGGCTCCCTCGCCCACCAGGAGGTGGAAGCCCATCAGACAGACTGAAAACTGCAGGGAGCGCAAGCTCGCCATCAGCATCCGGAGTACTTCTTCCTTTCTCAGAAATCAGAAACGAGAGCGGGCAGTCGGGGGCTGAGTACTTGGCAAGGATCTGGATCTGTTCTGGACTCAGGGCAGCCTCCTTGCAGACCTGCTGGCAGAGGCCCGTGAGGTTCTGCCTCGTCTCCCCCAGCGTGGACAGAATGTGGTCTCGCTCCTTCAGTAGGCTCTCCTTCTCGGTTTGCTATGCACAGGGAAAAGAGAACACAACAACCAGTGTTTAGTAACTCCACCAGCATGACTAAGGTAATCAAAGACTTCTCCATACGTAAGAAAGATTACCTGGAATTTTCCCTTTCAATTCACACATCTATTAAATACCATAATCCTTCCTCCGAAACTAGTCAAATGTATCTTGAATTCAAAAGACAGTACAGGGCTGGAGAGATGGCTCAGCGGTTAAGGCACTTGCCTCCAGTGCCTAAGGCCGCGCATAAGCCAGGCCCTGGTGCGCTCTCTCTCTCTCTCTTTCTCTCTCTCTCTCTCTCTCTTTCTCTCTCTCTCTCTCTCCCCCCTCCCTCCCTCCCTCTCTCTCTGCTTGAAAATGAGTAAATAAAATGTTTTTTTTAAAAAAAAAAAGACAGTTCAGATATCCTGCAGACATGGGACAGCACCCCCTCTATGAAACATCTTGACACTGTTAAGTGAAACAGTGGATTTCGAATAACGTACAAAGTACCTTTAATTCCAGTACTTGGGAGGCAGAGATTGAAGTATTATTGTGAGTTTAAGACCAGCCTGGGACTATGCAGTGAGTGCAAGGTTACAGTCTGGGCTACAGTAAGACTATATCTCAGAAAAATAAATAAAAAATAACATACGAAATAGGAAAAAAGAAACCTACTTTTTTATTCATCTGAGCCAGTTTTGGTCAAGATCTTATGACAAACTGCTATTTTCAAAGCAAGAAAGGTACCAACTTCTATGTGTCCTCAGAAGGAATACATTTACTACAACCTGTGCCCTTTCTTCTTTGATTTCCAGAAGCTAAGTGAAGCTAAATGAAGATGGAAACAAAGTTCACAGAAGAAATGAGAAGGATCTTTCTTCAGCCACAGGAATATTCCTCTACTACACTTGGGATCCTGTACTACACTTGGTTGGCATCAGTGTATTCTAAATAGCAACAGACAAAATATGTTTAAACACACAATGAACATGTGAGCTCCTCCCACACATTAGAATCACTAATGACCTATGAATGGATGCTATGAAGATTATGAATATTGTATCACTTCTGTATCTTTCAGTAAATATGCACATGATCCTCCTATATTCTTGTGTCTACAAGAATGCTGTTCCTTCACAGCTAAGACGAATAGGTACAACCCTGGCACTCTCCCATGGCCCTCTATAAATTAAATGCTGCCATCTGTTCCTCAGCACTCCAAGCCAACTGCTGTGCAGCCACATTTGCAGGCAGTTAACGGATGTTTCCATTTCATTCTAATTTTAAAACAAACTTACTATGATAACAGTCAGGATATAATTAAATAGTAAATACAAGTAACCCAATGCAATCACCTCCTAGCATCATTATCACAGGCACTTCCCAAGCACAGGAGCACAATTTCAAAGCCAGCCTGAATGATTTAGTGAGATTCTGCCTCAAAGGTATTTTAAAAGGAGGATGGGGCTGGTGATGCAGTTTGGGGCTCAATCCTCAGGACTGAGGGTAAGGGGGGATGAGCACAGCCACGTGCTGCTTAAAGAGAATGTCCCATGAATCGGTACTGTCATCTGGATGGCACAGCCATCCCTATATGACAGCCTGCTGCTCCCAGGCTATAAACAAGGACAGCACGCTCCTTACTGAAGCAACTGCACACGCTATCTAAACGAGATCAACAGCACCGTCAAAGTATGGTTGAAAAGACTGATGATGTTCACCAGCACAGGAGAGCAAGTTAAGGTGATGACCAGGGATGTGACAACACACCATCAAGGTCTTGATGATGGTATACTCAAGCTACTCTAGAATTCACTATTCAAGAAGATTTCCTTTCAGTAGTAACTTAAATTGGTTTCCTGTAACATATGGTTGGTTAATCTTCATTGTCAACTTGACTGGACTCAAGACCACCGACACATGCCTCTGGGTGTGTCAATGAGAATGTTTCCAGAAGGCTTTGAGAAGGAAAAGACCCACCCTGCCATGAGCAGCACCATTCCTTGTTCTGGAGTGAAGTGAATAAAAGGAGAGGTACACAGAGCTCTCATCTCTCTGCTTCCTGGCTGTGCATGCTGCTATGTGAGCAGCTGCCTCACATCCTGCTGCCACACCTTCCCTCCATGATGGACTGGGAGCCAGAATAACCACCCCCTCCCTTCCTTAAGTTGCTTTTGTCAGATATTTTGTCACAGCAGAGGAAAGTAAATGGAAACTGGTGAGGGGAAACAGCTGAAAGAACATACTTCAAACACTCCACAGAACCTAGCAGTGTAAAAGAATCTGTCTATTACTATACTTAACAGCAACCAACATTCTATGAAGTCCATGTCTCATTTAAAGGCAGGTATGAAAGCTGGATAAAAAGAGTACCAGTGCTTAAAAATGTGACTGAAACATAGTCTTTAAGTACTAAGCATTACTGAGTGGTAGCCTGTCCTTTGTGGTCTTAACAGCACAGCAATCTTAGAGATTTTCAGTATCTTTCATGTCAATATTTATAAAACATTGAATTTATCCATCTTTTTACATGGTTCATTTCATAAATAACATATGAACAAGAAAACTTTATTTCTCAACTATTCTTGAAGGCATTTTATTATTATTCTTGAAAGACATTTTTCCCTAAATTGCATTGTTTTGTTAGCACTCAGAGCTGGACTTTTCATGCCTAGAGACTATATAGTCGCACCCATGAATTTTCACCAATAATTTACAAAAATATAACACTGAATATTCAAGGACTGTTTTTACTACTTGTGGGCTGTTCCCCTGTGTCACCGACATGTGGCCCTCAGCTGGCCTCCTCTCACAGGATGCTTCCTGCCACTACCCACAAAAGCAAATTCATCTGTTTTGTAGATGAATTGTGTTTTGATTCTGGACCAGAAATAAGACAAAATAAATGAGCTCACTTCCCTTTTAGCATCTCACTCCATCTGAAGTGTTTCTACTTTAACCATATCACATCAGAATTATCCCCCTGGAGAAGGACAGATTGTCTGTTTAGTTCTGGTACCAACCTAAACACATAATTCAGGTCTCTAGTTCATCTAACTACCCACCTGGAAAATCAGCTTTTGTAGACATCAAACATAAGAGACTAAAGTACTGTATAATAAATCTTTACTTAACTACCAAGACTTAAATAGCAAAATCATCCTTAACCTGAAAATCATTTTTTAAGTACTCAAGATATTATTCTCAATATACAAACTGCAAAATCATTCTAAAAATGTCAAATGCATTTAAGTAAAAGTCAAGGAAAGTCCATTACTCTTTTTTCAATCTTCCTGAAAATGTCATATTTGTTAAAATGGTACTTGAGTGTCATACCTTAGCTAGGGATTTAAGTAATAATGAGAAGCTATCACTTACCAGCTTCTCGATTTCTGACTCCAGGTTTTGTATACAGTCCAGTTTCCTCTTACGGCAGCGCTGGGCAGCGATCCTGTTCTTACTTCTCCTGCGGATGTCGTGAATACAGTCCAGCTGTTCTGGGGTCAGTTTGTGCATTTTCAGCAAGGACTGAAAATCATTTCGTGACAGTGAAATGATTCGTTGAGCATTGAATGGAAGTTTTACCTAGAATGTGAAATAAACATTAGTAACCGTTGCTGTAGATGAGGACATAATTTAGGTTTTTCAGAGAACTGGACATATTTTTTTAAAATGTAGGGTTCTATGTTCCAATTTCTACATATCATATTATAATAAACACTAATAGTTCAAACTGATACTTCTAGGTTATAAGGGTTCAGAAAATAAACTGAGAAGCAAATGAGATTTCTCAACCCAAATACTAATAATGCATTTAAAAAGAGACAGTGTTTATGTTAATACTGTACTACTTTACTACCTGCAAGTTTAATAATACAGATTTAAGTTTCTTCCTAGTGTATTTTTAATATGCTTCTTTTCAACCCTAAAATAAAATACATTTTATTCTTTGAATATTAGCCATGCAGCACTGTTTTAATGTAGGCAAGTATTTCTAAAGCACTTCAGAAAACCTATTGTCTGTCAAGAAAATCGTAGTATCACATAACTTATTTTAAAAGCTACACATCTCACTTGCCAATGTGGAAATTATTAGAAAAAAAATCTATGAATATGAACATTTCTTACATAGAAAACATATAAAGGTATTTTTTTGGTGGCAATAGGGATTAAACCAAAGCCTTGTGCATGCTGGGCAAGCTTTCCTCAGTGTTATATCCTCCATCCTTTATATTTTATAGTCATTTTTAAAATTAGTTTTATTTGAGGGAGAAAGACAGAGGGGCAGGCACACAGGCAGACACACACACACACACACACACACACACACACACACACACAGAATATGGAAATACCAGGGCTTCTTGCCACAGCAAATGAACTCCAGACACATATCTTCCTTTGTGCATTTGGCTTATGTGAGAACTGGGGAATCAAGTGGGGCCAACAGGCTTTGCAAACAAGCTCCTTTAACCACTGAGCCATCTTTTCAGCTCTTTATAGTGGTTTTTTTTTTAAGTATTTTTATTTATTTGAGAGACAGAAAGGGAATATGGGTATGCCAGGGCCTCCTGTCACTGCAAAGGAACTCCAGATGTAGGTGCTATTCTGTGCATCTGGCTTTATATAGGTACCGGGGAATCGAACATGGACGTCCCATCATATTTTGCAACCAAATACCTTTAACCACTGAGCCATCGCCCCCCCCCCCCGCGCTTTTATAGTTATTTTTCACCTATCTAAATTTAGGAAAAGGAGAAGATAGTTTTTTCTTTATTTAACAGCATCACAGCAGTCTGATTATCACTATCAAAAACACAAATGGTCAGTGGCCTCCTACCCATCCTGCCTGCAGTGTTTAAAGTGTTTAAAGTTTTAAAGATGCTATTTTTTAAACAAATTCCAAAAGTCCAGTCTGTAAGGTCACAAACCTACAAATATAATCCATATATACACATTACTCAACACCAAGCTATCTGTTTCCAAAGCCAGGAGAAAAAACTCTTTCAAAATGATGCCTTCTAACAGCCACAACACTAAGGAAAATGGTAAAGAATGGGACATGGAGAGACTGGAACCCTTGTGCATGGTTGTTCTGGAAGACGGCTCAGAAGCAATGAAATACAGCATGAAGTTTTCTCAAAAACATGTATAATAGATTATCTAGTGATCCCACACCCAGGTAGGATCTTTGTCCAATGAACTGACATCAGAACCACAAAGGGTTATTTGTATTCCAGACTCTCTGGAGCATTGTTCATAGTAGCCAAGACACAGAAACAGCATGAATGCCCAGGCACAGGGGATGGGGTGTACACATAGAAGATGGGATATACACATAGGAAAAACTGCCATTTGCCTCAACACAGACAAAACAAATCAAATTCATGAGAATGGATCCTACACTGTGCACCTGTAATGGGGTAGTGAAAATAAGTCACTCAGAAGCAGCAGAGTGGCCTAGAGGAAGGGACACAGGGAGCTGCTGTGCAGTGGATTAAGTTTCAATCACACAGATGAGATCTGTGGTACAAAGTGGTGTTTATAGCTGACAGCACTGTGTTGTACACTGAGAAACTGTTACAAAGATAGATCTCATATAACCACAAGTTTAAAAAGTAAATAAAATTCAAGTAAGGGGGAAAATAAAAGTGATTGAAAATGATCTGTTAAAACAAAGTACAAATTCCAACTACAATAATGCTAAAATTTTAACTTTTGAAAATTAAGTGAAATCTAATTTCTGATGAAGAGGTCTTTATTATTACTGAATTTGTATTCATATATTTCAAAGCATCTAGTAAGTTTAAACTTTGCACAGAGACACACATCCAGCTTGGTATGATTAATATCAACAGCTACATGTAACTCAGTTGAATATTAAAATATTCACTAGCTGAGCAGCTGGGCAGGGAGATAGAGGCTGGCAGGGAAGGGAGGGACGAAATGAAGACTCCCCCTAGAAGCCACGTCCCCACACCTCTACTTGAAACCACTGGCTGGTCCCAGGTCTAGACATCCTAGGGGCGTGATTATGGTGACTACCAGAGTGCCTTCCAGAAACTCTGAGTAGTGACCACAGACAGAATCATGACCATTCTTTCCCTTTAGGACACACATGTGACTTAGAGGTTAAACAGCAGTATGTGGCTGTCCTCCACGGTAAACACACGTGACACACAGGGGAGCCAAGCACTCGCACTCACCTCGCATTCTTGCTCCCTGGCCGAGAAGGACTCGCTGTCCCCTTCCGTGTCCGTCTCGGAGTCGTCACCCAAGCTGATGACACAAGCAAAGGGACAGGGCTCCTGTTGGGGCTCGGAGGCATAGTAGTCGCTGCCTGCGTCCAGACTGGCAGAGCCGCCTTCAGAGCTCAGCGTGCTGATGAACGGGCAGTGCACGGAACTCAGGGTGGTGAAAGTCCGGGGGCCCGGCTCGGGGCTGCCGCTGATCCGGATGCCCAGCCAGGGGCATTTCTGCTCGGGGCCGGCCGACACCTGCACCTGCACCTGGCCTGGGGAGTCGGCGCCGCACACGTCACTCCAGAAGCCCTGGGCCAGGTGCTCGGCCACCTCCCTCTCCACACTGCTCCGGCCTCCCGAGGGACCCAAGTCCCGACTCTCTCCAGACACGGGCTTCTCGGCTTTCACCGTGGCACTTTGCACGCCCACAAACCCCAGGTCCCCGGGGTGCTCGTAGGCGTGCAAGAGCGGCAGGGAGTAGAGTCCGTGCGAGTCAGCAGAGCTGCGGGGCAGTGGGGCCACTTCCACGGGGTCTTCTCTCCTGGCTTCCTCCGGCTCCACGGCTAACTTCCCGTCTTCACATTTGAGAACCATCTGCAGGTCTGCACAGTCCTGCTCAGAGCTCTCGCTAGGCTGACCAGCTGCGTGCGCATCCTTGGCACCCACTTCCACTGCTCGAACTCGGTCCGTTCCAAATGCTTTCTGGAATTTTCTGTATTTGGGGCATAAGGAGGGCAAGGCCAGGCCTGCATCCTTCTCCAGGCACATGGACTCATACGTCTGGCTGGCACTGTCCTGCAGGGGAGGCGATGCTCTCACGCTGACTTGGTGCCTCTGGAGTTGGCACTGCGCAGTCTGAGTGTTTTTATTTTCCAAGAAATCTTCTTCTTCATCAATGTCTAGATCTCTCTGGTCCAACAGAGAAAGCTTAAGGTCTGCTTTCTGACAGTCTGATTTTTGACAGTGTGATGGGAAGCATTTTTTTCTGGGGCATTCTTGCTTGTTTGCAATGGAGTCCAAAAACTTAAATTTGAGGAACTGGAAACAGGATTCCTCAATATTATGAACATTTAAAAATTCCACACACTTGCATACTTCATCAACATTGTCCTTACTTAAAATTAGCTTAGCAGTGTAGGCAAATTGAATTAAAGGTTCGAATCCTTTAACAGTTACCTGTGAATACACAAGAAAAAACCCCTTCATTTGGCAGTTGTCTAGTAGATAAAAAAGACAAGCAGAAAAGCAACAGGGAGTTGTAACTTATGATAATTAAACAGAAGTACTTTAATTTGGAAAGAAAAAATATATTCTTCGAGGAAATGTAACTAAGGGAAAAAGTACTTACAAAGAAGTCTTGATCCATCACAAATGAATAATAAAGTGTAAGTACTATGTACATCTCCTGCCAAGTATTTCTAGTAAGAGAAAGTTCTGGTTTTCAGGGTGATGAAGTTCTAAAGATCATGCCCCTACTCTTGTCCCCTTATTCCCTCAAGGGATTTAACACTAAGTAGATAAAAAGAAAAAGAGGTTACATAGCACACATGGCTGCATTTACATGACATTTTTGAAATGACTAAACTTTAGAAAAGGAGAACAGACTAGCGGCTGCCAGCAACTAGGGCTAGGAGGGAGTAATAGGACAAGAGTGGCAAGGAACACAAAGGACCTTTGGGTGCTGGAAGGGTTCAGTAACCGTGGTGGGGAACACAGGAAACCACAGGGCTTATCATGCAGAATGTGAAGCACATCAGTGTCCTAGCTGTAACATCATTTCTCAAAATGTTAACACGAGGGTGGGAACACTGGGAAAGTGAACTTTGTATTACTTCTTCCATTGTTACAAAAAAAATTTATAATTTCCAGAAAATTTTCTATTAAAACATACCAAATATGATAAATAATAATATAACGATGCTTTCAATCTGTTAGAGTGATGAAACACTTCAAATATTTCAAAACTTATGATTTATATTTAAAATTAGACTACAAATACCCATATACATGAATGTAACCATTATGATATTATGAATGCTCCTTTAAAATCAATGGCTACTCTATAGCTGGCTTTTTTTCCAATGACTCTTTTGATCTTCTACCCTTCATTCTGTCCTCTTCCGGGAAGAGACAGATAAGCTATCCACCCCTAAATGATAGCCACAGTATCATATAATCCAGAGCCACCACACACTAGCGTGTAGACCTAGCTGTAGTTTATGTAATTATACCTGACAGGGACTGTACCACACTGATCTGTCATACATACACATGAAGATGTTCACACTTTTTCCTATTCCCCCCTGTGTCACTGCACAGCTAAAAGCAGTTGCTCCAAAAGCCACCCATCCCAAGAGGGAGCAAAGAACAGTCAGTGCAGCCAGCACTTCCCACCTCAGGGAAGTCTCTTGAGCAGGGACAGTGATGGAGACCCAAACACGGATGAGCCTCGGTTGTATAGTTTAACAGGCGAGGGGAAAGATGGATATACAACAAAACTCTCCAAATGAGACACAAACCATCAGTTTCCAAAACATCAAAACATCCCAAGAAGGGTCAGCCTCACCTTTTCATGGGAGAGGACTTGGGGAAACAGATGGCTTATGACCCTAAATCTATCACAGCTGCCCAGCACAGAGAAATGTCCATGGGAGAGGAACATTCCATAAGCTCTCCAAGCCACGACCCTTCCAAATGCCTAAAATCTACCAGGTGGACACTGATCTGGTCATTTTATCAAAGACACCAAAATTATTAACTATTAATAAATATGAACATCTGAAGCAATGCTTTCAACACGTAAATAGCATAATTTCTATGAAAAAGCCAAAGCTTTTTGGAAAAGCTTTATGAAAAAGCTGCGACAGGAATGCTCCTTGGACGTCTATCTGCCTGGCCCAGGAGGGCGACTATGCTCATTCTGAACTTTATAAGCCAGAGCAGGGTAACAACTGAAACCCCTCACCTCTCCAGGCAGTGTGATGCTGAGGTCAGCGCCAGTGTGGCCTATGATTCTCGAGTGGAAGTAGCTGCTGCAAGCGGCCAGCACCGAGCGGTGGGCCCGGAAGCGCTGGCCCTCCACCAGGACGGTGAGGTCACACAGCACGTCCTTCTTCCTCTGCTCATTGAGGCTGAGCAAGACGTTGGTGCTGTGCACTGAGGATTCATAGGCAAACACCGCGTTCTCGCTCACAGACATTCTTCGTGGCAGATGGTGTTGGGAAGTGCAGCGGAAAGCATGCTTCTAACTGTCATCAACCTGCAAAGACATGTGAGACTTCACTTAACAAAATCCTCTTCAACAAAATTTTTTTAGAAAATGACAAACTCAGAATAAATTAAAATACTACTCATCACTGAAACAAAAAGTAAAACAAAAGCCTCCAGACAACCTCAATTAAATTGGGCTCTTAAGAGCAGTTATTTTTTCCTTATTTTAGAGCAAAGGATACTGGGGAAGAATAAGATTTTTTGACTGTGCATGCTTGAGAAAATGCTTAACAGGAGCACATGGACCGAATCTGAACTTCCAGGGTGACATCCACCTACTGCTTTAAGACAGTTAATTCATGTGGCCAGGGGTGGGAAGGTCACAGTGTGGGATGAGACTGAACAGTGGCTGGGGCATGTGGCATTCTACCATTCTCCATGTCTGTACCCCAACAGCTGGAGAGGGTGGTGAGTTTAGTGCTTTATATCAAGGGGTACCATCAATCCAAGGTCAAGTTTCTTCCACACCACAGGAAAAAGAGATTTACCCTTATCAGGGCACACTTTGTGGGTAGGCTTTCTACCCGGCTCTTCTTACTTTACAATTCATGAGGCAAGGCAAAACCACCTCATCAAGAACATGGTTTATGACCAGCCAGGCAAGATGTACCATTGGCGAACAGTGGCATGACTGCTCCCCAGGAGGGAATTCATGCCTGGAACTCTAAGTGTGGTCAAAAGCCCATGGCTAGAGAGGTCATAGGCCCTAGGAGGGGAACCTACCAATGTTGTTATGCTAAATGGTGATGTTATGTGCCCATCAGGCTCCCTTCTAGGTATTTATAGGTTTTGCCCAAAGATTCATGTTGTCTTCACCTTTAAAAGAAACTTTTTTGCATTGGGCAGTCACTACTAGGGAAGATTCAAAACTCATCAGAGTGCTGAGAATAAGTGATTGTTGAGTGCTCAGTTCTAAATGAGACATCTGTATCACACCTTTCAAGGCTCGGGGAATTGCAAAGAGGGGGCAGAAAGATTCTAAGAGCCAGAGGATGGGGAACTCTTTGGAACTCTCTTGTCATGACATAAGGCCATTGCACTCAGGAACTCACAGCAGCTGTGGTTACCCACTTAAGACCTGCACAACATTCCTCCATGGATGGAGGAAAGGCTCTTGAGCACCCCCCCCCCCACCATGGCTGCCGTTGAGGAGTTCATGGCCACTAGTAAGTGATGAGAAGGGTTCAGTTGAAGAGGGAGGGAGATGAGAGAGGGAAGTGGGGCAATGAACAAACCACGATATATGCAAGTAAATCATTGAAAAGACAAAAAATAGAAAACATGGTTTATTACATGAGGAAACTTGGTTTTCCTAAATGTCAATACATGAGAAAGTCATCCAAAAGTATTTTTAATGCATATGAAGATGTAATGACCTGCAAAGCAAATATGTTTTGATCACATATATAGTATTGGCAAAAGGGGGGTACCCAAAACCATTATGTGTTTTTCTACATTAGACACAGCTATAAGACACACAGAAGTTTATAATAAAAAGCTAAAAGATTTACTTTTCCTCCAGCCTCCCATCAACTGTGGTGAGTACCCCCAGACGTGTGCACTGTACTGTGACAACCACACAGATCAAACAACAAGTTCCTTATGGTATCCTATCTGCATCACTTCTTCTGACACTGTCTGAAACAGGCCTCCAAAGGGTCAGTGAATGAAAACGTTACCGCTTTCAGATCTGCTATATTAAAGTGAAAACTAAAGGGAAATGGGACTGCTCAATGCAGTCAGATTCTGGGTGGACTCCACCTCAAAGGCAGGCTGTCCAGTGAAAACACATGAAAACCATCTGTAAATTCTCTTCTACTTAGGCTTTATTTGAGACAGGGCCTGATGTAGCCCAGGATGGCCTCACTATGCAGCAGAAGATGACCTTGAACTTCTGATCCTTCTGCCTCCAGCTCATGACTTGGTGGCATTATGAGCATGGGCCACCACACTTGGTATAGATGATAGATAGATAGATAGATAGATAGATAGATAGATAGATAGATAGATAGATAGATAGATAGACAGACAGAAAAACAGACAGACAGAAAAACAGACAGACAGAAAAACAGACAGACAGAAAAACAGACAGACAGACAGATTGCTAAAGGTAGGGCTTCCTGCATGCTAGGCAAGCACTCTATCAACCATCCCAAATCTGTAATGTTTATTTTTAAAGACCTCAATATAGGTGAAAGGTTAAGCTTCTTAAGTGTAAATGAAAACTTCTTGGTGTGTGGTTAAACTTTACCTCAGCCTATCTTTCACAGATTCTGCATACCACATGAAATCACTGGTAACTTTAAACTTAAACAGAAGCATGAACTCAGCCTCTGGGTTACCAGAGAGTAAGAAGATCCACTCTGTAATGACTCGTGGATTAACAAAAGGAATTACTGTGAGGAATGGTAGAGAGGAACCAAAGTTTATAGAAATCATGTTCCCCCTTTGTGGGTGGCAGCTCAAGTCTCCTCCTTGCAGGCAGTCTAGTCCACTGGCCTCCCACCAAAGTCAGGAGCCATAGTCACTGTCTGTCTCATTATGGCCCTCAAGCTCCCCTGCCATCGGGCTTGAAAACCTTTAACAGCATACTCATCCTTAGGCTCATAGCTGTAGTTTCATTAAACAGCATAGCCACAAACACTATGAAGACTGCAGACAATGTACAGTCTCAGGAGCTCAGCACTGTTTGCCAACAGTACGTCCTTGTCTCCTGCTCACCAGAGCTATCTAATTTGCCATGCTTCTTCTAGAGTATCTCCCAGCAGACCATCATAAACACCCCTCCCACACTATTAGGTTCCCTTTTCTGTTAAAGACACTGCACTCAATGCCTCCTCCCTTGTTCCTCTAAGGTCTAACATCTTCTCTCACCACCCGCTCATATACAGCTAACCCATCTCTGCTGGCTTCTCCCTCCAGTTTTGTTCATAAGAAAGGTTCAAGTCTCTGCAGTATGAGAAAAAATGTATCTCACTGACTCCTTACACCCCCCTCCCCCAAATCACAGATGCCCTCTCTCCATGTCCTGAATGAGGAACAAAAGGTATCTTTAGTCAATACCAAAGACTAGTAAGACAGAAGGGACACCATGCCAAGCACCTAAACTACTGCATTACCCTCTTTGCAGTTAGTATCTCCACACAAAATAGATACAGCAAAATGTGCAGAGTCAGATATTACTATTACTAAAATGTTATGTTAGAGAAGAAAATGGGTGTCAAATCCAGAAACAATGAATCCCACCTGAGTTTCAGAAGGAAAAGACTAAGACTAGGCCCTGAGCACTGAGAGTTAAGTTCCTGGGAGCTCTTAGGAACAGCAACAAAAACCATCCCCAAGGCCCCTAAGGGCCTTTGCAATGTGTCTCCCTGCTTGTCTCCAAGCTGGCTCACAACTCACCTCAAACTCCAGAGAACCACTCCTGGCTCAACACCTTGCTCAGGCATTTTTCAGTAACTGATCATGTGTTCACAGCCAACTTGCAGATTTCTTGCTACCAACTTCAGCTGAGAGTGCCCTTACCTTACATGGACTGTGTGCAACAATACCCAGGACTGAGGCTGCTCACATGAGAGCTCTGGAACTCATTCCTGACTCCCCTAGCCAGGCTTACAGACCCGATTTTGTACCAAGTCCTAACACTCTGAACACCAAGGCCCACCAATTGCACTGTCACAATTCTAACCTAAGCTCTGCTGGCTCCTATCTGGACAAATGCTAATATTTACTCTTGCAACAGCGTGTAAATTCAAATGGGTGGCACTATAGTTACATAAAATAAAAAATAAGTTTCAGCCAAGCGTGGTAATGAAACAGGAAAAAGTTAGCTTATTCACAGGTTTGGGATTGAGGCCCAGAGGAACTAGGAGAGGCCAATATACCTGATATCTCAGCCTGGCACAAGAATGAAAACTCCTAACTTGGACTGGACCTCATGCCCGGTGACACTTATCTACGGCGCCCCCTGCTCTCCACAGTCAAACATGCCCCAGATATGGGTGGGTTCTATGACCCATTCTCCTGATTTAGCAAAAAATCAGATTTTTACCTGCCTACCTGGATTAAACACTATAAATGTGGCAGGCTTTCCCAGCTTCTCCACTTCCCTGAGACTCTCTCACCCTCACTTGGTGTGACCTGGACCTCCCCCACATGAGTCTCAGTCCCCAGCCCCACTCAGCTGAATGGGAGGAGAAACATAACCCTCTCTCTTAATCCTAGTCTTATGGTTCCTTCAATTTACACTCCTATGCAGCATGTGTGGATTTCCACTCCGGACCTGCCACGTGAGCGCTCTTATTTATCTCTAGTCTTCCATATGGTCCCCAGCTTCAGCCTGGCTTCACTCTCCAAGCCTCAGTTTCTCCCTAATTTCCACTTTTCTGAAATATGTTTTCCACATAAAAACATTCTAGTCTTCCTTTCTAGGTCGCAATTCCCTTTAAATAAACTCCACAAACTGTGATTTCTTTCCAAGTAAACTCAATAATTCATAATTTGTCTTTCTTGATTTTGTCTTTATTATTCTTCATTAAAGATTGGTTAAGAACCCAAAACTTGGGGTTCATAAATCTGGGGACCCCCCGAACTTGAAAATCCCTGCATCAGCAGCGTATGCATGTAATCCCAGCACTTGGGAGGATCCAAGGCCAGCCTGGAATAGAGTGAAAACCTACCTCAAAAAAATTAATTAAATAAAAAAATAAAAAAGAATGAGTTTCGCATATCAGTATTTTATCCCTCCCATATTCAGAGTACTCTGGTATTTTCTACTTGATTAAAACCCCACTTGTGATCTGCTCAATTTCAAGACTCGCTGGGGCACCACTGCTGAGGGTTTAGATTATACTATCTAGGTTCAAATCTCAGCTCTGCAAATTCAATCTCAGCTATTTGACTTGGCCACACTGTTTAATTTATTGTGCTTCAGCTCCCTCTGTAATAGGGATAAGAACCCTATTTCTTGTGCTTCAGTTCCCTCCTCTGTAATATAGGGATAAAAACACCAACTCCCTGGGAGGCTGTGAAGTGTCCGAGCCATGAAGGAAAGGGATTCTGCACAGTGCCTGGCAGAGCTTCCACAAACCTGACAGCACCGGCTCATCACAATGGGATGGTGCTTGTCTGAGGCTTTAGCCATGGATGAGGGTGCCTTCAGCACATGTCCCCCCACCCCGTCTTGGCATTAGGGGTCATGGGTAGAGCAGAGCCTTGAAAGCACTGAGCCTGCCTATACATGACTCAGCAGCAGGCAGCAGGGAGAAAGCATCTTCCAAGTTCTTAAAGCCACTTCCAATCCTGGCTTTCCATCTGTCCATCTTACCTCTTGCCACTCCCCAGTCCCACCCTCCTCCTTTCCTTCTGCCACACAAACCCTGTGCACACACTTCGCCAGCCTACCTGAGGACTTCTTCCGCTGGCTAAGCTCTCGCCCGTAAGGTCTCGGCTTCAATGTCACCTTGTCTGAACTGTCCTCGGTCATAGCCCAAACATATACAGAGCATTGGCCCAATTCTAGGCAGGTACTCACCACTGAGTGAATGAGAATGCCACTGAGGAAGATGAGGGCTGCTGGCTATAAGCACCACCAATCCTGTGACTTGTGGGCATCTTCAACCTCCACTTCTGCCTGCACTGGGGGTCACACAGGGTGTTTGAGGGAATTCACCTAGGTGTGAGGCACCCATTGTACCTAGCAGCTTCACTACACGACCAGCCATGCCACATAAAAACAGCACAGCTCCTCCTTCTAACTCTTCTCACACCTAAAAAGTGAAATACAACACTCTAGTCTTCCACATCTAAGACTGTCCTGTTAATCAATACCAAATTTAGATTTTGTCCTTCATTTGAATTGGTCTATATTCTTGGACATATACACCACTTCAAAGCAAATTGTGGGCCTTATGGATCCCTGATGCTGACAAAGGATGAGTATGCATTCTAGAGCTTCCTGCACTTCCACCTACAAAAAACTTCTCTATTCTTGATGCACAAGTTTTAAGATAGCTACTGCTTGGTGTTTTTACTTTGAAAATGACACTGAAAATAAGACACAGATGTTATCATATCCTTAAAAACATTACCTTAAAAGAAAAATAAAACAGTTAATCTAGAATAATCTAAGCCAGGTCAACAATACCCCACATACCACAAACTCAGAAGGATGAAATGTCAGGTGTGAGGATGAAGTGCCAGGTGTACCAAAAAACTAAAATTTAATTTCCTCAAGCCTCAAAGAACTATTCTGTATTTTGATTCTCAGTATAGAAGTACAATAGATGCTAACATCAAGGACTCATTTAAAAGAAAAAGACCACTATGAAATACTTCTGTCTTCACTGAACAATGACAAATGTTCTTCGAAGGATGGTTACTTGTGCCAATCTATGCATGAAAACCCGAAAGACAGGCAGGCAGGCCCTTCACTCAGGCGCAAGACCTAGAAATGCAGACATGAGAATGATGCCTCAGGGGGGAAGAGAACAATGACCCCCAAACCAATTTACACAGGAATGGAGACATTCTAAAAGGTATTATTTGCAATAAGTCTAGAAAGTAAAGATTACTTTCTAGTCAATTTTCATTAAATATCCATTTAATAGATAGGAAAAAAATATCTCCTAAACAGTTGTTAGTTGTGTGTGTGTGTTTAGCCACTAGTGACTAATAGACATCATAGATAGGATATAGGGACAGTGTATGGCCCTGGACCTACTACAGTTGGTTCACTCTTCAGTACTGGAATCCTGCTTTATGCCTTGCTGCTTCTGCCTCACAGCACCTTCAAGGCCCAGCCATCAGTTCTGCCTCACCTAACTTGAGAGCATGGCTCAGAAGACCATCAGATTCCTCTGCTAGCAACATCTTCCTTGGTTCTCACCTAAACTTCAAATTTCCCATGTCAGTGCCCCCCCCTCCTTCACATGTACTTTTTAAAAGTAGAAAAGTATCACCAAGACTTGCGCAGCTCACAACTATTGCAGCATTCTATGAGGGGCCCTACGGGGCAAGCAGGGCATCTTCCCACTTACTTTTCCTAATATTAAGAATTACACAGTAGTATTGGCCTTATGTTGTATTTGCTGGCTCTAATTCCATATATGAAATTTGAAACAATACCTAAACTTAATCTTAAGAGAGTTTGAACCTTAAAAGAGAAGTCTAAAAAAGTGATTTACAGATTCATCTACACAGACATCAGTTGTAAAAGTTTGTTTACTTACCAATCAACAAACCGAACCTTAATAATTTTGGATCATAAGTTTACACAAGTTTGGAAGTGAATTCAAGAGCAAGAGGAAAGCAGCAAAGGAAATCCAAGCCCCAGAGCCAAAACAAGACTAGAGACTTCTATAGTTATACATTCCCACTCCCAAGAATTTAAGAAACAATGAAGTCTTTTGTTTGCTTAACACACTTAACAACTACTTAATTTTTAAAAGGACTGTTATATTTGCTATAAAAATATGCACCAACTGGAACTGGATAGTACCAACACAGCTTACTTACTGAATACACATTTCCTGTCAAGGGGTCACCCACCATGTTTGCCAACATTGAGTTATAATGAACTGCATGCATTTCAGTTATACATTTCAATGAGCTTTGTTACTTTAGGGATGCGCATGAATGTGCGCATGTGTGTGGAGGCCAGAGGACCACATCCACTTTGTTTTAACTAAAGAAACCTGGTATGCACAAATCATATGTAGGTACCTGTTTTCCTCCTCCCTGCCCCCCCCCCTTCTCCTGTAGGCCCTCCTCAGAGGGACTGCTGATAGAGCAGCCACTTTCTGAGACAGGGTCTCTAAGTGGCCCAGAGTTCACCAAGCTGGCTAGAATGTTGAATGAGCTCCAGGGAGCCTCCTGTCTCCACCTCTTCAAAGCTGGGGTTCTGGGTGCACACCCCCATGTATGGCTTATGTGGCATCTAGAGATTGAACTCAAAATCCATGCTTGCATGGCCATCACTTAACTGACTGAGAGGTGTCTCCTCAGCCCTTATTTTAAGGTTTTTGAGATCAAGTCTCACTATGTAGCCCAGGCTGGCCTCAAACTTGCAATTCTCCTGCCTCAACCTCTCAAGTTTTAATAAACTTCAGCAATCATATAGGCTCATGAAACCACTACTCTCAAAACATACAAATTTGTCATTCCCAGGCCACAAAAGCCCCCTTTCAGGTCTCCAACGACTGTTCTATAGAATATAGACTAATGTGCACTAATATTCCTTTCTACATGTAAGTGGAATCCTATTATGTTCTCTGGTTTCTTTCACTCAGGTGAATGATTTCAGTAAACACTAATGTTGCACATTAGATGTTTCTTTCTACCGCTGAAAGAATTCCATCATACACATGTGCTTCTATTTGTTATCCGCTTACCTGGTGGTGGGTTATTGCAATAAAGATGGTGACTGCATTGGTCTTAGTTTGGCATGAGAATAAAGGTCCAATGAGCATCTGCTTGGACACACACTGTGCAGCTCAAGTAAATGGCTGAGTGGTATGGCAGGTGTAAGTTTATCCCCTTAGCAACTGGGTAGATGTGTTCCAGAGTGAGTGAAAGACTGTGCCTTGCTACCTGTCACACATGTCTGCAGTTGGAATTTTAACTATCCTAACAAATATATGGTAGCATTTTGCTGATTTTTAAATTTGCATTTCAGAAGACTAATGATAGTATCTTTTTAGGTGTTTACTGGCTGTTTTGCATTTGTTTTTGTGAATTATCTATAATTCTTCCTAGGCTTTATTATTACTGAGTTGGAATTGCTAGAATTTTCCTTGGGACTAGGACGAAACTATGCTTTAGTCAGGAAGAAGTAGCCACTAAGAAATGCACTCCTCCAGCACATGAGTGAGGGGCTTCCCTCCCCATTTACTTATGTAATTTCTCTTAGCATTATGATACGGCTTTGTAAAGGAGGTTTGTGTATAATCTGGTAAATTTATTCCTAAGCATTTTATCTTTTTGTAGCAAATACAAGAGTTTTGTTTTTTTTTTTTTTTTTTTTTTTTAACCAGAACAGTAACCAACCCCCAAATGGTAGGTAGTGCAGAGCTGGAAGGCACTGCATAAGCTGCCAAGAGAAGCTGGTCAATGACAGCTGGAGTAAACAGAGACTACTGACATGAAATGCAGTCGGCCCCCATGAGTAGGCTGAACACACTTCCTACTGGGAGAGAACTGCGAACCAAGAAAGGAACACTTGTGCAATGGAGGTGCCAAAGCCTGGAGGAGGCAATCAACAGCTTTTTTGTTTGTTTGTTTTGTTTTTCGAGGTAGGGTCTCACTCTAGCCCAGGCTGACCTGGAATTCACTATGTAGTCTCAGGGTGGCCTTGAACTCCTACCTCTGCCTCAGCTTTTAATTTGGCCAAGTAATCCACTCAGTGACGGGGAATCCTTAACTGGAACTGGGGACTCAGGGCAAAATGCACCAGGAACCAAAATCTTGAGCCCCCAAATAGAAATGCACTATATGAGTGATTTACAAAGAGGCTACTAACAATAGAATGTAGCCAATTCAGAAATGTGTATCTCAGTTAACCTATACTGATCTCGCTCTCCGATGGAGATTCTGTTTTTATCTTTCAGAATGCAGCGAGAGAGCTGTGGTTCCTCCAACCCTACCAACGAACTGCAGGCCAATAGGTGATATCCTGGCAAGAGATGAGCCACCCCAGACCTACTGTGAAGGATCCATATAGAACCCCGCGGAGTGGTAGGATAAGCAAGACACCCATAACCACAGCCAATCAGTCAAGACAGGATAAGCCAGACAGACAGACACCAACGATTTCAATACAACCTAAAGCAGAAGTAGAGACCCCCTAAGACCTCAACAATAAAGCAGCCTTAATACTCACCCACCATGACTCAGGGAACTGAGCCAAAGAGGGGGCAGAAAGACTCTAAGAGACATGGTGGGGGAGAACTGCCAGACATGGCCTTCCTCAGTAACAACATACAAAGGGGGGGTGGAACCATGTTGATCCCTAGGCTCTCCATAACCTCCTATCCCATGGACTGATCCAGACTGCCCACGGAGGAGGATAACCAGCTGACTGGGGACAGGGAAGAGGGAAACTGGGGAAATGGGGATACCAACTCATTATTTGCTCACTCAATGTATCTAATTATAGATAAAAAGTAAATAAAAATAAATTCACCTATTTACTCTAAAAAAATTTTTTTAAAACTTCATTTTCTAGGTTTTTGATGTTACTATATAAATACAAATTCCTTTTTAAAATATTAACTATAAACTATACAACCTAAGTTGACAAATTAGTTCCAGTAGCTTCTTTGCAAATTCCCTAAGAATTTTTCTGTACACAAATCATACTCTATAAACAGTGAGTTTTACTTCTTTTCTATCCTTAGGCCCCATTTAATTTTCTTCCCTCACTGCAATGATGAACAATGAGAATGAGTGTCCTTCCTTATTTCTATATAAGGATAGTGTCCAAGTGTGAAGCAACTGTAGGTTTTCTAAGATGAACAAATAGTGGGGAAAAGGAGGATCAGAAGGTATTATCTCAGTTAACTTAAGATGCTTCCAAGAAACTCAGAATGGGAGGAGGTAAAAATTTCTCCTAAGAGTGAAATCCTCAGACACACAGCCTCCTCCAAAGTATTCCTGTATCACGGTGTAAGTACACACTTTGAACATCCTAAAAGCCCACAACCAGAGCTCTGAAAAACAAATGGTCAAGGAGTTCTTACCAAGGAGCACAGAAATGGACCTGGACTATCAGACCTCGCCTATCCAACGATGGCTGCTCTAAAGACAGCGAGGAGTGGTCACCAGATGGTGTCTTCCCTGGGTGGCAGTCTTTGTGTCTGTCTCTCATCCTCCCTCTCTCTCTCACACACACACACAAACACACACACACATACACGAATAGTTAATTAAGCACCTGGCTTATGAACACTCCATTATTTAACTTTGATGCTAGAAATATGTTTGCCAAGGCCTAGGGTGACACTGCTCTGTAAGGTAACACCTACATTAGCACCCAACACTGACACTGTTGGATGGTTTTCCTAGAAGAACAATGGTAGACTTCCTGGCAGCTAGGGGACAGAATGAAAATATCAACCATAACAAAATAAAGCTCACAAATATGGAGATGGAATCTCAGAGAAGGGAAAGACTAGTTTTCTACAAACGTTACAACCCTATTGTCCTGTCTCAATGAGTCAAAACAGAAACAAAATCAGCAACAAGATTAGAAATAGCAGGAAGGGGCACAGAAATAAAATCACCATGGTAACAGGAAATCAACAGGTAGGTTTATACCCAAACTGTGGTAGAACCATCTTACAGACACAGAGATAACCACTAGTAAAGATCAAGTAAATACTGTTTACATCTATGAATAGAATCAGGGGTAAAGCAGGGTGCAACATATGAGGTTTGCTCTTGTCATTTTTTTAAAATCAAAATCACATCATAGGGACTGGGGATATAGCTTAGTGGTTAAAGGTGCCTCACTCATGCAATGGAGGAGTACACTGAGAGTTTAGCTCCCCAGAACCCACTTCAAGCTGAACACAAAGTGGCATGGGTGTCTACCGTCCCAAAGCACCTACAGGACTGAAAGGAGTCTGGAGAAGCCCGAAGCATGTAAGACAACTAGTCTGGCCTTCCTAGCAGCAAAACCAGTAAGAAAGACCCTGCCTCATACAAGGTAGGAGGAGAAGACCAACACACACATGCTGCAGCACCTGTGCACCCATATACACACACATACAAATTAAAAAAAATTAATTTCACTAACAAGACACACACCTCAAATGAACATGATCCCAAATACTAGCTGCCACTCAATAGGGGTCTGGAGAGACGGCTTATCAGCTAAAGGTGCTTGATTTCAAAATACTAAAAATAGTAACACCTAGGTAATTTTTTTTGTCCTGCATCTAAATTCTCAACCATCAATATATAACTGTTAAAGGAAATAATATGAATAAGCACAAAAAAAGGTCTTGGTTAAAAATATAGTCCACATTTAATAAATGGTCTTGAAGTATATCCGTCAAGCAATGTTTCCACCTTTACAGTGGCATTTCCTCCAGTCACCAACAAGAATGAGCTTGACACCATGTGGAAAATCCATGAGTACCTACATCAACACAATACGTCACTATAATTAACTCCAAAAGAGTATGTTTGGGTTTATAAGAACCTGGAATTAAAAAGATAGCTTGATGTGAGGGTCCTACTCAGGAAAATTAGTGAAGGATTCAAGAAGGCAGGTATAGCCTGAGAACAAGGGAAAATGTGTGTCTATGAGAGGTGGGAAGCCCCAACCCTTCAGTCTCAGCCCTCTGAAAAATATGAAGGGATAAACACACAGAGACAATGAAATAAGGAAATCAAGTTGTGATTTTTTTCAATTTGTTTATTGTTAATAATTACACAAACAGTATGAACAAGTCTTGTCTTGGTAACCCGATTTCCCTCCTCCCTGGCCCCAAACCCACTGAGAGCCATCTCCTCAGTGGGATTGCTGGAACGGTCCATGGGATGGAGGGTTATGAACCGCATGGGCTATGTAGCCTGTGTGTGTGTGTGTGTGTGTGTGTGTGTGTGTGTGTGTGTGTGTGTGTGTGTATGTGTTGTTGTTGTTGAGGGGGGCAGTGAACACTCCAAGCAGCACTGGGATAAAAACAAGGCTCTGCTATTACTGACCATGAGACCTGCACTACCTGACTCCATCGGACTCCCCGTCAGAACATCTATGCTCCAAGAACAGGATGCTGTGACCCAAGACAATTCTTCCTTATCCACAGAGGCTCAGGGAAACCAAAAGGTTGAAGACCCCTGTGTTAGTGCATTAATAGCACTGAAGCGGGCAGGAGACCACCACTTAATATTATTATTATTGCCATTATCATGCACATGACAAAGAAATCTGTGTATTTTAAGATTCAAGTGTGGTGGCACACACCTTTAATGCCAGGATTTGGGAGGCAGAAGTAAGAGGATCACCTTGAGTTCCCAGCCACACTGAGACTAAATTCCAGGTCCACCTGGGCTAGAATGAGACCCCCCCCTCAAAAAAAAATTGATATACCTATGAATTAAGTTACAAAATAAGAGTTCACTGAGCCCATAAAAGTACCAAAATAAAAAAGTCTAATAAGAAGCTCAACAAGATTGTTTTTAACTATTGAAAACTGTATAAAATAGGAACTGGAGAGATGGCTCCATGGGTAATGTGCAAGCATGAGGAGCTGAGTTTAAATCCCTGGCACCAGGTAAAGCTAGGCATGGTGGTGTGCTTCTTGAATCCCAGCTCAGGAGAGGTAGAGACAGGAGGATCCCTAGGGCTTGCTGGATAGCTAGTGTGGCTAAATTAGTGAGCTCTAGGTTCAGTGAGAGACCCTGTCTAAAAACAAGGTTGAAAGCAATTGAAAAAGACACCAACTTTGATCTCTGACCTCCACAAACATAAAAACATGCATTCACACAGGCATGCATCTCCTCTAGTTACACAAACACACACACACACACACACACACACACAGAGAGAGAGAGAGAGAGAGAGAGAGAGAGAGAGAGAGAGAGAGAGAGAGAGAGAAAGTCAGCATAACTGCTGAAGAATTTCAAGTTAAAAGGGCATATATGCATTCCGGACAGCCTGCTTCTGTGACAGATGAGGAGGCCAACATTCCTGTTAAGACTACTACACACACTAAAGTGGTATTTTCCTTGAAATTTGAAAAGAACAGTGAATCTGGACTGGAGAGATTGCTCAATGTTTAAAGGCACTTGCTTACAAAACCTGATGGCCCAGGTTTGAGATTCCAGTACCCACGTAAAGCCAGACTCACAAAGTGAGGCATGTGTCTGGAGTTTGTTTGCCCTGGCAGATCCATTCTTCTCTTCTCTCACTCTATAATAAATAAATAAATAAATAAATAAATAATCACTTTTTAAAGCATGGCAAATCAGCTTCCCTCTCACAGAGGAATGAGTGTGCAGAAAGGGAGATTCTTTGGGACTCTGGTCCAAGAATAGATTCTGAGGCATCCTCACTCCATCCCAGCCAGGCTAACCTGATGAGAACCACACGGTATGTTCTTCAGAGAGAGAGAGCAGTCAATCCTCTCAGCACACACATCAGAAGATACAATATGGATTTATACAGTGTTAAGAGAATGACACAGAACTTTAGAATTGCCTAGAAGGAAATACATTCCTTATGCAATTTTTTGGCAGAATGAGCATCTTCAATTTTTAAGTAATTTATTTAATCTAATTTTTGTACTATTTAATCACAGTATGAAGCATAATGGAATGTACAGGGGGCTTCACCTAAAATTCCATATCCAAGCCCAGCCACAGTTCCCTCTTCCACTCAGCAGTGTGCGCCTGTGTCACTGTCCCAGAAGTAGACAAGGACAGCCTTGTGGAGCATCCAGCACTACTCACCCTCGTTTTCCAACCAAACTCACATTCTACTCACACATATAATTGATGTTGCTCATTTTGCCAGGTTTCAAAGAAGTGCACCTAGACCTTGCTATGATCTTTACAAAGAGGTAATTAAGTAGGGAATACAGAGACAGCCACTGACTCAATGCCAACCGGCATTTACCTTTGATTTCTCTGCAAGACAGCAGGAATTGAGAGCTGGCTTTTCAGCAAAGAACCCCCACGCAGCAGGCAAAATGCTTTGCAACTTTAGACATCTTCTGCTAAACCAGGCACAGTAGTGCACACCTATAATCCTAGCACTGCATTCATTTAATTTGGGAGGCCAAGGTAGGAGAGCCCAGAGCTCAGGGCAAGCAAGAACACACCTCAAAAAGTCATTTGCTAAAATGAAATATGTGTGTGTGTGTGTGTGTGTGTGTGTGTGTGTGTGTGTGTGTGTATGCATAAGAAAAGGCAACAGAATGTTTCTTCTTCTAGCTGAAGTGGTATTTTCTTTCTGGGGGAATACTGTGAACCATACTAGGAAGTCACCTCAGAAAACTACAGAGAAGCTTCAGGTACTTTGAAAATAAAGACATCTGGGACAAGCTCTAATAGTTTGTTGCTTTTTTTAAAATGATATTTAAATATAAAATATATGCCAATAAAACAGTAATCTTACTGAAAACCACTTACTCTGGAATTACAACCTAATAAATTTATTAAAATGTTAATAAATCTTTTATAGCCACACCTTTTGTAACAACTCCCTGAAGGTTGAGTAAGTCTTTAACTGGTTCCTCAAAGACAATGGAACCCTTTGAGGAGGAGTAAGGCATCTAGCACAGGATGATAGCAGAAAGCAAGGAGCTGAGTGGTGTGTTTCGCTATTTCTTCAGTAGACACTAAATATTTCACCTCTCCAAGGAGTCCAGGAGGTAGACAGTCAATAAAATGATTAATGAAAAAAGGAGGAGAGTGGCCCATATGCTATAATCTACAGCATAGGAAGTGCCCACTGCTCATGTCCAGGCTACAAAAGAACTGGAAAAACAAAATATTCCTGCTATGTAAAGTATGTGCAACTCTAGTACAATGAGGGATGAGTAATTGGGGTCCACTGTGACTCTGAGCCAACCTAAAAATGACCCGAAAAAGTGAAAATAACTTTGCCAAATAGAAAGAGGGAAGAAGTATTTTGTGACAATGAATTCCCTAAGGCTCTAAGAAAAGGATTTAAATGTATGAGAATATGAATTGTACATGGCTTCAGCTGCACTAAGGTGACATTTTCTAACCTGGGTCAATGCTGAGAGGGAGCCTGCAGCTGGCCAGCTTCAGGACATGCCCACTGTGCTCACATAGCCATCAGTAACCAAGGCAGTTTCTTTGTTCCTTAGATTGCCCTTCGGACAATTTTTACTATCTTCTTATAAACTTCCTGATTCAAAATAAAACTAAGGACCTGATCTGTAGTAGTAATGAATGATATTAAAATAAAAGCATTAGTTTTAAAAGACCCAAATTATATTTTTCAACCCATTCTAAGTCAATTACAGGTAAAAGTAAAATAGAGATAAGGTTTCTATCTCAGGAGAACAGCTAGAAGAACTACTTAATGCCAGCTGCTTCCTCAGTGATCACAAATGATGAAAACACACCAGAAATCTAAATTAAAGAGTTTCAATTCAGTATACACTTAAGGACACACAATATCCTCTTCATCCTGCTCAAAATTGCCAAGTTTCAAAACCCACAGACACATTCCGTATTCCTGAGTAAACAGAAGAGACAGACATTTCTCCACCAGCAAGAAATGTACACTGGGGGTTGAAAGGTTGGCCTTTGAATCATTACAGGTACAACAAGCTCCACGGTCAACATACCACTGTCTTCCTGTCTCCATCATGGACACGTTTTTCCATGGGCATATCCTCCAAAGAACACACACAAGAAGTGAAAGGCATGTACATTCTACAGGTTCCCAAGAAACTGGATGGCACCCCGACAAAAGCACTGAGAAGTGAGGTCCACTGTAGTGCTAATAAGCTGGAGAATGGACAGGTTGCTGAACTTGAAAGACCACAAGACCCTCACCCAGGATGCAGGGAAGGAACCAGAGAGAAAATGACAAGTGTTTTTATTTTTTCAAATGCCAATTTCAGTTACAGTAAAATGGTGGGACAAAGAGCAAGGTGCTCTGGAACAGGCTGAGAGCCCTCCAAGTACAAGGTGTGTCCTGGGCTCTGTGCCCTCAGGAGCTGGTAAGGGTCTGATATGGTGCTACCAACCTACCATCAGTGCTCATAGTGATCTGCCTCGTGACATTTCTCAGTGTCACCAACAGAGGCTGTGTGTGAACAAGCGTCCCTCCATCTGAAAGTCCCTCCAACAGAAAGGAGCACCTAACACTTACTGTTCTAACCACATAACTCACACTAATCTATGACTTTGTCACTGTCACCCTCAATTTACAGGGAAGTCCAGGCACTAGCTACCAGGGCAATAGCTTGTCCCAAGGCCCCAAAGGGGATGACACAGCCAGAACCCAACCTTTAGCAGAGTGCTTCCCTATCTTCCACCTTCAACCATTTTGCTTACAGCTTCTGTAAACTAAACAAGGACTAAACCACAAGGTCAAATCTGTTCATGGCTAAGCACTAAGCAAGCCAGAAGCCCAGGCTTCATGGGATGTAAGTCACTATTTCATCTACATTCATGAAATATTAATAAGGGGCCTGGATTAAGGCAAACAGCACTCAAATTACCCATACTTTAGACATCAGTAGTCCCTTATTTGAAATATTTTTAAAATATCAAAATTATTTCATAAATCATCCATTCCACTACATATAATCCCTCTGCTTCCTAGAATCTTTAGGAGATGAAAGTTTCAGCAATCAAAACCTCCTCCCCTTGACAGAGCATTAGAAAACCAAATGGAGGGGATTCCTAAAACCTAAACTGTAGAGAGATCAAACTGTGAAAAGAACCTTCTGTCACCTGGTAATTTCAGAGATTTGCAAATGTCACTGTGTGTTGCCTCTCACAAAACTGGGCCTTTCTCATCTCTGGACAGGTTTCACTTTGGGGTGCTGGACACTCAACAGTTACTAAAACTCCCCCAGCCAGCAGCTCTCTTTGTTGACTAAACAATGACCAGTGCAGAAACCACAGAAGGGCAAGTTAAGCAAAGGTTTATTAGAAGAGAAAGTAAAACAGAAAATGAAAGTGAAGCAGAATGGTTGGGAGGGACCCAAAGGGACAGTCATAGTGATTTGGGATTTGCCAGGAGGGATTATACCCTTGGGAATGTAAATTAGTCATATAGTAGAGTAGGTTTGGATTGATTATTTTCAATGAATGGGAGGGGCTTCATAAAGGTTGATGCATTAGACAAAGGATTGGCTACTTTGTATGTGTGGGCCAGCTGGCTTCTCCAGGTGAATCAGGACTTCTGACCTTTTGGTGAATCAGCATGAGTCAGGGCTTTCTGGACTTCAATTCCCTGCTGTAGCTTTCTGGATTTACCATATAATCTCTGTGTTCATTGGCTTTGTCTATAAGGCCGTACAGATATTTGCTTCTTATTTATTTATTTATGTATTTATTTATTTGGAGGGGAGAGGGAGGACTGTAACCCTGATCTCCTGCCTACAAAATGGGAGCTACTTTACTTGTAATCCCTGACACTGGGATGAGATCTAACTGAATACTAACCAACCCAGCACTCCTAGGTCGATTTTCTAGTAAATGCCACTTCCCAGGGATATGCTGAATACCTGAGTGTTATTAATCCTTGGTAAGGGATATAAGCACCATCAAAAATAAAAAGGAGGGAATGGAAAGATGGCTCTGCAGTTAAAGGCGCTTGCCTGCAAAGACTGCTGGCCCATGGTTCAATTCCTCAGTATGCACAAAGTGATATGTGTGTGTCGGGAGAATGTTTGCAAAAGCAAGAGGCCCTGGTATGCTCAGTCTCTTTCTTTCTCTCTGAAACAAATATTTTTAAAAGAAAAAGTAACTCTAGAAAGGCTGAAATAGAAGGATCACCATAAATTTGAGGCCATCCTAGGCTACAGTGTGTCGGCCTGGGCTAGAGTGAGACGCTGTCTCAAAGGAAGACAAATAAATAAAAAAAAACCTCTGTTTCAGGTGCCTAGGAAGAATCTACACAGCAATTCCACAACAGATCTCAGCACCCCAAATTGAGATAATTGAAAAAATAAAATCAGGTTTTCAAGAACGAACAGATTTTAAGACTGCTATAGACACTATAGTCCTTTGGGTAAGCCATTTTCAGATGTTCCCCCACACCTTCAACTCTGCACTTCAGATCACACACATTAAACCAACAACTGGGTTTGTCTCCAAATTAAAAATAAGCTTCAGGGGTTTTTTTGTTTGTTTAGTTGGGTTGTTTTTTTTTTTTTTTTTTTTTAGTTCATTGCTAACTTCAATGATAGAGAAGAAAATTTACATTCAAGCTTTTACGTTTTACAATACACTGTAAAAATAGAACTACATATGAAATAGACCAAACATAAAGGCTATTCTAAAATAACAATAGCTCTTAGAAATTATACTATATATTCTCCAACAGAAAAAGAGTGAAGGACATACAACCCACTCTTTATCTTCTCTAAGCCTAGAAACTACTTCTATGCACAAACCTCTAAAAGCCCTGAAAAATTGAAGGAAATCCCATTTGTGTTCTCACAAACTTAAAACTCACTTTCAGAAATATACAGGCCACTCAGTAACAAAATCGAAAAAGGATACAATAAACCAACGTCATTAAAAGTAGTGTATTTACATATATGTATTTTTTTAATTAGAATACTTTAATAGGTTGCTTCTATGTGCAAATTTCTACCCCAGATAGAGCTTTCTCCAGTACACACCAAGTCCCAGCCAGGAGGTCACGAGGCTGCACTGTTTAAACACCACCGCATTTCCTAAAGTGACTGGCACTTCACCCACTGACTACCTGTGACAAAACAGACAACTGTGTGGCTGGGCCTTGTGTGCTGCGTGGCCTTTTAGAGTGGAGGCATGTGATGAGCCTGTCTGCGCCAGCTGTTCCTAATTACCTCTCAGGCTGGGGCCAATGACTCAGCAATGCAAACTTTGCAAGAGTGGCTCTACCTTGTTGTCCAAACCAGCACGCTGGGACAATGGGAAGCCACTTGACAGATTCGCAGGTTAAACAACACAGGGTGCGTTCTTAACACCAAAGCCACCCTACTCCAAGCTGACTCACCACCAGCAGCCTTTCCCCCCTGGGCTTCCCTAGGATGTCCAAAGGCAGAAGTAGTAATGAACTTGAGCCCGGCCCAGCCCTTGCACAAATACCCAGTCACCAGGAAGAATAGGCAGCCGGTGCCTCTCTTCCCAGTTCTCTGCGCAGCGCTGCTGCAAGAGCGGCTCGGCCACTAAAGCCATCTGGGGTGTCCACCACCCCTTGATTCGTTTTCAACTGCTTCCGATGCAAACCCGGGGTTTGATCAGGCCCATAGACGAGCGAGCCAGGCAGGGGTTTCCTGCGTGGCCGCCAGTCACCAGTGTGACCGACTTCTCCCCCGAAAGATCAGCATCCTGCAAAGCCGTCTTTGTTCTCCCAGGCGTGACGTCGGAGCTTGTTTTCCCACACACGTTCTTTCACAATTACTATGACGCTCCACCTCGATCTGCGAGGACGGAGGGAGGGCTGCAGACGTGAAAGCATCCCGCACGATCCCTCCCGGTGACACGCGGCTGTCCCGGGCAGCCCGTGAAAGGCAACCGCGCTCGCCTCCACGGTCCACCGTGAACAACGCCGTTCTCCCCATACAGCGGGGTGGGCTCCGCTGCAACAAAGAGGACGCTGGGATCGGGGTCCCCCGCCCCCTCCCCGCCCGCCCCGCAGGGCGGGATGCTCCGCCGCGGCACCGGCTCGGCCGCCCTCCGTGACCGGCCGCACGCGCGCAGGCCGGCGGGACGCACGGAGGACGGAGGGCGGGCCGGCGGGAGGCGCCGCGGGGTCGGCGCGCGGGATCCCGGGACCCACCCGGGCAAAGTCCGGCGCGGCGGGTAAACAACAGCGCGAGCCGCCCCGCCGTCCCTTCCGCCCACCGGGCCGCAGCCGCCTCGCGCGGACCCCGCCACGCGCCCCCGAGGTGAGGAGCAGCCGCCCGACCCCTTCCCCACGCCTCGCGGACCCGCCGTCCCGTCGAGCTCTCCCCAGGGGGGAGGACCGGCAGGCCGTACCGCCGAACACTCACCGGAGCCGAGGCGCGGCGCGGCCCGACTGCAGGCGGCGAGCGGCGGCGGGCGGCGCGGGCAGCGGTCAGGTGACTCACTCCCTCCGCGCCGAGCCCCAGCGGTCGGACCGCCCCCGCCCGCCCCGCCTCGCCTCGCCTCGCCGCCGAGCTCCGCCTGGGCTGCCCGCGCGGAAGCCCCGCCTACTTGGGAGCCCATCGGCGGCCCGACGGAAGCCCCGCCCACCAGGGAGCCCGGCTGCCCGCGCGGAAGCCCCACCCACCAGGGAGCCCGTCAGCAACCCGTGCAGAAGCCCCGCCTACCAAGGAGCCCTACTGCCGGCGCAAAAGCCCCGCCCGCCCACCTGGGACTCGTCTGCTGCACGCGCGGAGACTCCGCCCACCAGGGGGCCCGCCCGCAGCCCTGGCCCCGCCCCCCTCAACAGCTCAGCCCGGGCTACCCTTGCGGAAGCCCCGCCTACCAGAAAGCCCGCTGGCTGCCTACGCAGAAGCCCCTCCCGCCCAAGAGCCTTCCCTCGAGCTGCCCCGCCCATCATGCTGGAGGCTGGCAGCGCTGGGGACCCCTCAGAGCCTCCTGCTCGGCTGATGGCTGGGTGGAACGAACGCACGAGCTACCTAGTCACCTGCTGCAGGAGGAAAAGGCCGGCCGATGCCCCTAGGGTGCCCACTGGCCCCAGAACCAGTAGATGGAGGTCGCTTCTGGAACCCAAGCTTTGAGAGCTCTGGGCTGCTTTCCCAGACCTTTGAAAGGTGTCTTGAGCTTGCAGAAAAGGATCCTTCAAGTGTACGTTCACTGCTAGACGGAACTTTTAGGAACTTTTTGGGAGAGCTGCTGCCCCCCCTGAATGACTACTACATTCCTTCAAGTTGTTTGTTTCAGGTCAGACCCTCCAGGGAAATCTGCAAGGAGTGTGACCTCCTTGCTCACCATCTCATTAATATGCAGGATTCCCTAATCAAGCCCTTTGTTCCTGGTACTCCTCAGACCCTGCTTGGGAGTTACCCCAAGGAGTGTCCTTGCTTGCCTCAGTGGTCTTTTCTTAGGTCTTTTTCAAGCTGGCTCAGTAGGAACCAGCTCACCAAGGGCCAATACATTGTGTTTGGGTTGCACATCCGGAATTTTGTAGAAAGGACCTACACCACAGCTTCTTTAGCAGGTGTTCTGTTCCCTATTATGTAACAGCCAGAAATCTCAGAGCCAGGTTTAGCGCCTGGTGGTGTCCAGCCCTTCATCTCAAACCTTCTGATAGCCATCATCCTCTGATGAATATTCTGGGGTTTATCCAACTGTCCATTTTTTAATTACTTTCTCCAAAGTTCAAAGCATTGTCTGGGCAGCCCCATTCACACTTGGCACAGTTATCAACCTGGAAGAAGCAGGCTGTGCTGGCCAGCCTGAGAGATCTGGGAGGAGGCACCACCTGAGGCTTATGGTCTCTCGGAAGCATTTGAGGGGATTTTGAGTTCAAATGAAGAAATGGAAAAAAAGTAGTGGCTGAACACCAGCACCTCAACTGTGGGCACTCTTTATACACAAGACAACAGCCCTGGAGCACCAAAAACCATAAAATGAAAACTCTACCAAAACTAACATTACCACATTTATATCTAAAGTGCAAGTGGGGGAGAAAGGCTTCTGGAGGAGGGGGTGTTGAAGTCAGCCACACACTGCTGGGATGAATCTCCAAACCAGGCACAATTATGGGAGGAAAGGGTTTATTGAAGCTACAGATCCAGGGGAAGTTCCATAATGGTGAAAGGCTGGCCCCCTTTCACAGGTCCAAGCAGAGAGAGAAATCCATCACCAACACCATACATACAATCACAATAACAAAACAGGCTGGGGCCAAGGGAGAGAAATTTTCTTCCCCTTTATATAGCCTTAGAGCAGGGTCTTGAAACCCTATCCCAGACTTGTTGGCTTCCTGAGTCTCTAGAATTTCCTTCCTGCACTGCCCTCCCAGGAATGGATGGTCATTTCTAGCTTCCTTGAGCTTCCTTACATCCTGCACCCTACTGAGAGGCTGCCTTCCTGTAAACAACATCAGAAACCCAACCAAGATAATTAAAAAGATCAAGTTGACAACAAAACCTAACCATCACAAGGGATAACAGTACAGACATGGGCTCTTCATTGTGAAGACTTGGTGCACAGGATTCCAGGTGGCATTCATTGCCTTCTGCCCAAGGATATGGTGCAGGTGAGGAGAAAGAAGAGGGCCCAAGAGCCTGAGGTGAGACTCCTTTCTCCTTTCATTCTGAGACAATGGAATGATAGTCTTCCTTCTTCCCACTTCAGGGCAGCTTTTTTTTCCTAACTAGTGACACACACTATCCTCTTTAGAAGTACCTCTTCACTCCGCTAGATACTGGTGGTGATATCTACTAGCCTGAGAAGGATGCATGCTCTCTAGTTACTTATTTGAAAAGGTCCTACAAAGGCATTGAGAATATGACTCTGTGAGGAGTTACTCAAGTAAGACTATCCATCGAGTTATTAAATACAGATTCCTATGTGCTGCCTCCTCAAGATTCTAATCCCATGGGGCTAAATGGAACTCAAGGATCTGCACTCTTAACATGGATGCAGATGTGCCTCAGATCACAGCAGAGAAGCATGAAAGAACTTACCGAGTGTTGTGTAGCAGAAATGAAATAAAAAATAAATCAAAAGTTCTGCAGGACCAAGTCAAGGAGAGGGAGAACATCCTGCCCTGGGCCTGAAACTTGACATTAGACTTCATCCCTTGAGCTGGGGAGAAATCTTTGGATCATGTGATTATTTCAACCCATTCTTAGTTGAGAGGAATGGGATGGGAGGCAGCAGAGTGTAGTATGAATGAAGGAATGAATGAAAGATGCTGCAGTAAATTAGTAAATTGTGTGACACTTAATTTTCAGTATCCCTTGCCTTGAACAAAAAACACTTGCAATATCTTTCTTTTAAACCCTGAATGCCAGTACAAGCATTCACAGGTAGCTCTCTCTGACTCAGCTTTCTGGGCTTCCTGAGTTAGCGTAACATTAGCTGCCAGACCAACAAAATCATGACATTTTCCTAACCATGCCTTCAAATCTTCTTTCAACCCATTGAACATGTTCAAGTAGAAGATTCACTGTGTTTCTCTAAGAGTCTCTTTAATTTGTCAACTATTAAGACTAACAGTTTTAGGATCTTTTCCATTCACTCATATAAATATATTTATCAGTAGAAATGATTGCTCAAAACCATTTGATTCTAACAAGACATAGTTTCTCTTCCCAATTTCTAATGGGGAAAAATCCTTCAGGTTTATGATCAATTGGGGGCATCAGCCTGGTGTTACATCATACAGAGTCTGTGCTGCTATTTCACAGTGATTTGTCGTTAGTGTTTCTTTGTCACATAGTTTTGTCTTTGTGCATTGGTCCCTAGGAAGATGTATCCACGAAACAGGAGCATCATAGTCTGTTGATTAAATTATTCTCACTGGCTATGAAAAGTAAAATCAAAGTTTTCTGCTATGAGTGATGCTATCCTATTCACAAGGCATTTGTGTGTGTGTGTGTGTGTGTGTGTGTGTGTGTGTGTGTGCATGTGCACTTATGCTCACGGTCACATGTGTTCCAAAAATAGCACTCTCTTCAAAGACTTCTTTTTTGGGATATTATGCTGATTTTTATCAAAGAAATAAAATTGTATCATTAAATTAACTCTACATGGTTTAAATAACTCCAAGCCATAAGCCAAGGAAAGATTTTTTAAGAGAACTAGAAATCGACCATTTTCTCTTCCAGCAACAGATTGCTTTGCCTGGCTCTTGAGAGCCAAGTCCTATAAACAGATACACATGATGGCCACGAGGAACAGAATGGCACAATATGTGGACAGTGAGCCAAACATATACCCTATATCCCTCTTTCCCTTCCTAACCTCTCGAAAAGTCTACAGGTCCACATGCACTACATACCTGTGCTCAACCACTGAGCTGCTTTACCTCAAAAGCCACACTAGCCCTGCACATCCTGTACTTCTGAACCTCCCCAGCACATCCTTCACTGATTCCAAATCAGTGGGGACAAAACCTAGGCTGTACCCTGAGGGTAGGAGGATTACAGATGAAACAAACAGGCTGCCTCAACTTGCAACTCTGCCATTGAACAATTCTCTCAGAAGTGGCCGTAGATCAAAGTCAAAGCACCCTGTCCCTCATTTGAAAGTTTCTTTATGAAAAAATGCACATGTGGGCTGGAGAGATGGCTCAGCAGTTAAGGAGCTTGCCTGCAAAGTCTAACAACCTGAATTTGATTCCCCAGTACCCACATAAAGCTAAATGTACTAAGTGATGCTTGCATTTGGAGTCCGTTGCAGTGGCAAGAGGCCCTGGTGTGTCCATACTTTCTCTCTCTCTCTCTCTCTCTCTCTCTCTCTCTCTCTCTCTCTCTCTCTCTCTCTCTCTCTCTCCCTCTCTCTCTCTCCCTCTCTCTCTCTCCAAATAAATGAATAAACATTTTAAAAATGAAAAGGCACATGACTTTTTAAAATTTTTTTTATTTGCAAGCAGAGAGAGAGGGAGAGAGAGAGCAAATGGGTGCACTAGGGCCTCATGCCACTGCAAACAAACTCCAGATGCATGCACCACTTTGTTCAGCTGGCTTTACATGGGTACCAGGGATTCAAACCCTGGTTGTTAGGCTTTACAGGCAAGTGCCTTAACCACTGAGTCATCTCCCCAGCTCACACATGTTTTGGTGGAAGATAATGAAAGACTTCTGGAGAACCGTGTTAAACTGATAACTGAAATGAAAGAGAAGGTGAAGGGAATGTAGCCTTTGATTTGAGAAGCCCACAAAGTCTCTGGTGAAGATCAAAGGCTAAGACCAGGTTGCTAGTGCAGCCCTGTAATCCCAGCACCGAGAAAACTGAATTTGAAGACAGCCTGAGCAACATAACCAAACCCTATCTCTGTGATTAAAAAAACAGAAAATCATAAAATAGATAAATGGCAGAAAAAGGAAAAATTAAGCATTAAAAACTCCATGGGAAAAGGAGCAAGTCTATGAACAAGGTATTGCTGAGACACAATACTTAATAATAACCAAAGTGGCTCACTTACAGAAAACTTCTGCTTCTCAAAACCAGGAGAAGGGGCTGGAGAGATGGCTCAGTGGTTAAGACACTTGCCTCCAGTGCCTAAGGCCCCGGATTCAATTCCCCAGGACCCACATAAGCCAGACCCACAAGGTGGTGGCCCTGGTGCATTCTCTCTCTCTCTCTCTCTCTCTCTCTCTCTCTCTCTCTCTCTCTCTCTCTCTCTCTCTCTCTCTCTCTCTCCTTGAAAATGAATAAATAAAATATTTTTTAAAAAAGAAAAAGAATACCTGACTTTAAAAAAAAACAGGAGAAGGCTCTGATAGACTAAAAGTAATCACAAAATTTTTGTGACACTGCCTGTCAAACATGTTTTTCAGGTTTTTTGTTTGTTTGTTTGTTTTGCTTTCCCCTATCATCTTGAATCTGTGACTATGTAGCGAAGATAGTACCAAGGTGACATCACTGGACCTGACCTTATAGAAGAGAAGCAGCTTTCATCTCCTTTATCTTGAAATGATCTCCCTAGGAACATTCCAAGGCCAGCCTGGGACACATGTCACCTCTCATTCTAGTCTAAACAAAGCTAGCCTTCAGTACCAACAAATATCACACTCATTGAGTGGGTCAACATGGATGCTTTCTGGCTTGGTCAAGTTTATTCAAAAGGACTTTCGACTGGAGTGATGGCTCAGCAGGTAAAGTGCTCACCATGAAAACTAGAGGACCTAAGTTCAAATCCCCAGTAAATGTAAAATGCCAGATGTGGTATACACCTGTAATCCTAGCACTGGGGAGTCAAAGACAGAAAGATCCCTAGGGCTAATCTTGCTGAATGAGTAAGCTCTAGATTCATGGTGAGACCCTGTCTCAAAAACATAAGGTGGAGAACAACTGAGAAGACACCCAGACACTCAATATAGATCTGACCTTCACACCCATGTGTACACCCTCATGCACACACACCTGCACACATACAAATATACACATACACAATATACATACGCATACATAAGAAATAAAAAAGAACCTTCCATCTGAATCCAGACAACTCTGAGCATTATGAAATAAGGAAATGATCATTATTGTAAGTCACTAGTTTGAGGGTGGTGTGATACAGCAGCAGACAGTCAAAATAGAGGCTAAGTGAACATCCACTGCCTCCGTAAAACCTGAAGATGTAAGAACCACAACCCAAATGACCAGGAATCAGAGAAGAGTTCACAACTGAAATTATGCAGCGTACATTGCTCAATTCCCCACTGCCATAGTCGTTTGCTGGGATGAACCTCCAAACCAGGCATAGTTTATGGGAGGAAAGGATTTACTGAAGCTACAGATCCAGGGGAAGTTCCATAATGGTGAAAAAGGCTAGCCCCCTTTTACAGGTCCAAGCAGAGACAGAAACCCATCAATACCACACACACAAGAAACAAGCAGGGACCAAGGGAGAGAAATTTCCTTCCCCCTTTTATAGCCTCAGGGCAAGGTCTTGAAAACCCTATCCCAGACTTGCTGGCTTCCTGAGTCTCTGGTATTTCCTTCCTGCACTACCCTTTCAGGAAGGGATGTTCATTTCTAGTTTCCTTGTGCTTCCTTACATCCTGCACCCTACTGAGAGGGCTGCCTTCCTGTGAACAACATCAGAGACCCACCCTAGATTACTAAAAAGGTCAAGTTGACAACAAAACTTAACCATCACACCCATCCACCTGCATCTAGCTCCTTGACCAGAGATATTGGAGAATTTGCTGAATTACAAAGTCATTGTGCTCAGAATTCTCTTTCACTCTGTTGTACAGACATATTTATTAATTTTTCCCTCTTTTAAATTGTGTGGTGGTATATACACATGTCTATGCAGATGTACAGGATGTCCTATGCACACACTGTGGACACCAGGGGAGGACATCAGGTGTTTTCCTCTGTGGCTCTTCTACCTGAATTGTTTGAGGTAGAGTCTCTCAACTGGAGCTGTGCTGCTATATATATATATATATATATATATATATATATATATATATATATTTAGTTTGATCATGGTTCTTGTCTTGTTTTGTGAGGCCAGACTAACTGGCCATCAGGCACCATTGCCTCTTCTGTCTCTGCTCTCCTCAGCACTGGGATAAGAGGCATGTGAGTATTTGTGATTGAACTCAGGTCCCTGTGCGTGGTACAGCAAGCATTGCCATCTCCCCAGCTCCAGGTGTTTGCATAGTGAAGCAGAGGATTTTTTATTCTCCTATAAGATAATGCTGGTAAGTACTTGGAGCTGAAAAGTGAACCTTCTTGAGATCTTGGCTATAACCTAATTGTGCTTTCTCCTCTCCAGAAGGTGACTGAGGAAGAGAGAGTAGATTTGAAGCCATAAAGATGACAGACAAGGGCACAGAACTCAGTGTAACCAATCCTCAGGGATGCAGAAAAAATTTTAAATTCCAAGACTCTGTGCAGAGCCAGGAGTATTTGTGCAAAGTGTGGCACCATGAGCTGCATTTACATGAGGTGCCTTCAGCATGTGCCAGGGACTGGAAACCCCAGCTTAATTTTTTCCATTGCATGTTATTTTATTTGTTGATGTTTACCAAAAAAATTGTTCCATGGGCCTACTGATCTATGCTTTAAGTTCATGCAAGTATTAAAGTTTACTCCTTAATATGTTTTAAGTGTATCAGGCGGGGATAAATATGATTAAACTTCCTTATATGCATGTATGAAAATGAAAGTACTTTCATATATACTCATTTAGTAGCATGAAACAAAAATGTTCTCAACATAAATTTTTTTAGTGAAAGTGTAATACTTTAACACTTAGTCTTACATAATGTCTAGCAGTTCTCTGTGGAGAAATACTAGTATTGATAAAGGTGGATTGATGAGGGTACTGGCATTGAGTGTGTGAGGTCAGAGATGTTGCTGAGCACCCCACAATGTACCAGAAATTCACATGGAAAAATACTTGGTAGATAAGTGTCCCTCATGATTCATTCCCAGCAAAGGATCATCCGGCACAAGGTGTTGACAATGCCAATGTCGAGAACCCCTGACCTACAGCTACTCATGCCCCAAGGATGAGAAATGAGTATATGGAGCAAAGGCATAAAGGAAATAAAATAAAATGAAGCCAGAAGCATACATCCTTGACACATTTGTAGTCAAGGTAGTATAGGTAGTTATAGTTTGGGCTGGAGTGGCCACAGTGGGAGGAAGAAGTGCTGAACTCCTAGGGAAGGAAATACCTAGTCTGTGGCTTCTTCTCAGCAGCCCATTCCCTGGACCAGAGCATCATGGAAAGAATATGAACAACCTCTGAGATTTAAAAACAAGTAAGATCTGTGGTGGCAGAGGAGAAACACACAAATACCATGAAGACATAGGGCAGCTGACTGGTTGGAGGTGCTGTGTTGGCCCTGCTGGCTAGACCAGATGGCCTCTCTAGCCCTCTTCACCCTGACCTGTTTCCTGAGGGGCGGGCCTCTTAGATGCAGCCATGGGTTCCCTGAACCCACACTGGCACTTGTCTACGGATAGTAGCAAACATCAGTTGCAGCCTTGTTTCTGTGCTGTACAGTAGGTTGGCTGTGGCTATAATCCTCTCCCAAAGGCTCTAGCTCCTGCCAGGCAGCCTCACGCAGGGCTATAGCTAAACACCATCACTTGGGGGGAGATGACACCTCCCACTTTGGCTATTTCCCACCTGTGGCACAACACTGCTCCTTGGTTTATTCATATCCTTATTCTTGTAAGTGGTCTCATATATTTCCTGCCAGTTTACTAACTGATTCATCTGGTAAAGAGTAGGTATAAGTAGAGTGAATACAACAACTTAAACCAAAAGGGGGAAAGCCAGAGAGACATGCAGGGGCAATCCAGCCTGTGTTCTGCACACGACCACAGATACAGAACTGGACCCCCGGGGCAGTTACCTGGGAGTCCAGCCTCTATGGTTTAGATCAACTGGTCCTTAGACATCAAAGTCAAACTACTCACATTCCTTTGGTTCTCTTTGTGTGTTTTTAAAAATATTTATTCGAGAGAGAGAATAAGAGACAGAAAGGGAGGAAGAGAGAGAGAGAATATAGGCATTCCAGGGCCTCTTGCCACTGCAAATGAACTCCAAATGCATGCACTTCTTTGTAAATCTGGCCTTACGTGGGTATTGGGGAATCAAACCCAGGCTGGAAGGCTTTTATAAGCAAGCACCTTAAACCATTGAGCCACCTTTCCAGACCATGTTTTAGTTTGTTTTTAACATTTTTCTATGCCCACATCTGTGGATGTGTGGGCTGTGTGTGCGGATACAAGTGCACAAGAGTGTAGGTGATGTATGTGGAGGACAGATGACATCCTTGGGTGTCATTCCTTTAGTAGCAGGCAGTCTAACAGACAGAGTCTCTCATTGACCTTGAACTCACCAAGTAAGCTAGACTGGCTTGCTAGTAAGTCCATGGATCCTCCTGTCTCTGCTTTCCCAGATTACAAGTACACTCCATCATGTCTACCTTTTTTTTTTTTTTTCTAGCATGGGATCTTTGAGAGTGCACTCAGGTCCTCATGCTTGCAATGGAAGCACTGAGCCATCTCCCCTCTTCTCTTTGATTCTTTCCAATAATATTTGATTTTACTTGTTGCATACATTTGCCTACAGAGAGAGACAGGTTCATAAACATGGACATTGGAAACACTCCCTGGCAATTGTCTCACAGTAAGTTAATTATCTCTCCAGAGCTCCTGCTGCCTCTGCAGCTTCCAGTGAGTGTGCCTTTGAAAGTTGAATCACCACTGATGTGCTTACAAGTCAGTGCTCTGCGTCAGCAAGTTCAGAGTCATGGGAAGTCTGACAAGACTATACCTGATGAAGCCTACTCACAGAAACACCTTTTGTATTCATCACTGGGCTTAGGGACTGAGCTGTAAGTCAGAAATTCTATTCCCCCATTCATTTACCTTTCTCTAACTTCCTTTGTACTAGGCATGTTGAGTGCCTGCCCACTGTCCATTTCCCCTTCATCCTTCCTAACATAATTCTGATAAAGAGCATGTACCCACTTAACACCTGCCCACGTTCCTTGTGCCATGTGGCCTAATTCTGACCAACCAGAACTAAACAAAATTGAATGCAGAATTTCCAGGAAAGTTCTTACTCTCTCACAAAACATCAAATCAGCTGGTTTCCAATGCTTTCCCTTCCTTGAATGACTGTCAATCAGGAGACTGAAAACCACAGACTCTGAATAGCAGAGCAGGAAGCTGGGAAGTAGCTTAGGTCTATGGTGGTTTTCTTGAGCAACTGACCAGCGCTGGTTTCTGGGTTCTCTCTTCCTATTATGCCGTCAGAAAAACAAATCACTCATTTACGCTTCTAAAGCTGGGTTTCTATTACATGAAGCCACACAATACATTAACTGGCAGCTCGTATGGGCTGAGGGCTCAAGTCTGCCATATCTTCCTGACACATCCTGAATTAAGTTGAAGTAAATGGAATGTTGGGAAATAATGTAACAGGCTGACTTGTTAGCATGTCAAATTCCTATGTTGAAATTCTATCACCCAATGTGATGATGTTTTTAAGACTCAAAATTGTTGGGAGATAAGTATGTCATAAGCCCTCATGACTCGGATTAGTGCCCTTGTAAAAGGGTCACGAGTTCCCTTTCTCCTTCCACTATATGAGGGCACAGAAAGAAGGCAGCCATCTGGGAGCCAGAGGAGAGGTCTCACCAGAACTCCTGATGATCTTAGATGCCTGGCCTCCAGGACTGTGAGTAAACACCGCTCAGCCTACAGTATTCTGTTCTACCAGTGTATGTGAGTAAGACACTGAACCTGTACTTGAGGCTCTGGAAGCTGGCCAATGCACAGCAGTGAAGAGCAGTTTGGTAATGATGACTGTAGTAGCAGAGCCAACGATGAAGATTGTTACTACTGACTTCAGCACTGCTACTTCCCCTAGGGAATAAGCAGACACAAAGGGGAAAACAGACATGCAGATAAGCCAGCAAAATACTCTGATAAAGTTTCAGGAAATGGCTCGTCTGAAACATGGGACAGCTGCCAAAGAAGACAGAGGAAAGGAAGTTTTAAAATCCTTCAAAACAGTTTCATGGATTTAAGCTCTGCAGAAACACTGGGAGTGCATGAGAAATGACATGAAAATATTCTGAGGTCTCAAATTATTACACCTTTATTATGCATTTCATAACAAAATAACTAATAAAATACCTGCCTCATAACTGATAGACTGTACGAATTTTTAAAAGGCAGATCTATTAATGTGGATAAAATGTAGAAGTGGAATGTGTGTTCAACTCATACTGATGGAATGATTCTACAGAAAAAAATCGGACATCTTCACAATATTTACATACAATGTAATAGTTATTAATATCTATATATTAACAATTTGAAATTTTACCTAAGTAACAGGAGATATTTGGAATTCATATTCAGTTCATTTTATATTGATTAATGCACTAGAAATTTTCCATTAGCTAAATAAGGTTTCTAGAAGAAACACTACTTGGAACATTTTCAATATACCTTAGGACAAAAACCAGGGAAATGAGACAGGAAGCATATCCTAGTTGATGACCTTTGCCCTTTGGATTTATAAAAATAAGCTCTTTTATATAATTTGACTCATTTTTTCAATTTTTTGGTATTATTTTATGCTTTTCTTCTTTTTTTTTTGAATATAAGGTGTTATAGAACACAAGCTGGCCTTGAACTCACTGAAGCTGGCCTTGAGCCAACCTTTTTTTAAAATTAGAGTTTATTCATTTGATTCATTATCCTTAGTGATGAGAAGTAAAGTATAAAGCCATTTGTAAGCAACACATTGTGTAGCATAAAAGATATTACCCATTATGGTGGCATAATGAAATTTCTCCCATAGGCTCCCACATTTTGAATATTTGGTTCCAAGCTCTTGGCAATTTGGGAAAGTTGTGGAGCCTTTGGTCAATACAGCCTTGCTGGAGGTGTTGGGTCACTGGGGACAGGCCTTGGGATTTTTTAGACCAGCCCACGTGTCAATGCTAGTTTAGTTTGTGCTTACTGCTGCTGCCTCTCACTGATATGAGATGATGTGAGTTAACTGCCTGCTCATACCATGCTTTCCCTGTTATGAGGAAACTTCCCCTCAAAACTTTAAGCTGAAATAAACCCTTTCCTTCCATCAGCTGCTTCTGGTTGAGTGTTTTGTCCCAGCAATGAGAAAGTAACTGCTACACTCACAGATACATCTCTCATTCTTTTAGACAGAAGCCTCTGTCTCCATTAGCAAATATAGATTGGGCCTTATCTTTAATAGTTCTCTAGTTGGTTTCTGAAATCCCTTGAAGGCTGATTATTTTGGGTGAAGGTTTTACATATTCAGAAGTTCACTGTTAAAATACAAATGCTTGCTGGGTGTGGTGGTCCATTTCTGTAATCCCAAAATTCGGGAGGTTGTAGAAGGGCTGTGAGTTCTAAACCAAACTGGTCAATATATAGTGACTCTCAAAAATTTCTTCCATAGGTCAAATGCATTAAGCCTCATTCAAGAGCAATCATGATCATCTTAGAAGTTCACAGGAATGCTCACGACAAATGGAGTGTAAGTACATTTTGATAGACATGGGCAGAAGAAAAGGAAAAAAAGAATGCCACTGGGAAAACCTTGGAGAAGTTTTGTGAGGCTGGAGGACAATAGGAGGTAATGAAGGCTAAAAAATAGGGAGATAAGAAAAACTAATTTAGAATTATTGCCAAATTAACATAGCCTTTAGAAGAAAGTGTTACCCGCTCAGTGAGATTCTTATTCAAAACCCCATATTTTAAGGATAATATTAAAAATAATATCCCGAGGAATTACAAATTTATCATGGCTCAATGAAACATAAAGGTATACCAAGGTGCCAGCAAAGGAGATCCAGAGACACCAGCCCACCATTCAACATTCAAAGTGCATTTCTATGCCTCACTGATTTATGAACACTTTTTTCTCACACACAAATTTAAAAACACTTTCCATATGCTTTGTTTCATTTGATAACAACTCCAAGTGAGAAGGTTGAATTTTTAGGCCAAATGCTAATATGGGTTGTCATAGCTCTTTGGGTTCATTGTCCCTTTCCTGTTCCTGAAACATTCCCTGAGGATTTCGTAAATAAATACAGGCAAGTGAATTCCAGTATTGCCCTCTGACCTTGATATACATGGTTAAAACCTTCCCATTGCATGCTGTGATTTGGGCCCATCTTTTTTTAAACTAATTTTTATTTACTTATTTAGTTGCAAGCACAAGCACACACACACACACACACACACACACACACAGAGAGAGAGAGAGAGAGAGAGAGAGAGAGAGAGAGAGAGAGAGAGAGAGAATGAGCATGCCAGGACGTCCCTCTAGCCATTGCAAATGAACTCCAGAGGCATGTACCACTTTGTACATCTGGCTTTACGTGGGTACTGGGAGTTGAACCTCAATCGTTAGGCTTTGCAGGTAAACACCTTATCTGTTGAGCCATCTCTCCATCCTCAGGGATCATCTTCAGAGCTGACCAGTTCCTTGATACAGGGAATTCAATGATCAGCAGTGCCAAAATCCTAGCCCCTGTGGAGTCCAGCAGAGAGGAAGCAAACCAAGAATGATCTCTAGAGCTCCAGAGATGGCTCAGCAAAGGTGCTTGCTTGCAGCTGTGTAGCAGATTCCTCCAAATTGAAGAAAAGGGGGTTCTGATTTTTCCGGCAGTCAAGTGGGAGAAACCTGAAATTTAAAGGACAACTACTCTCCAAGGTTATGTTAATTGGAAACCAAAACGTTTCTTCCTTTAGGGTGAGAGAGAGGAAGCTCAGAAAATCAGGAAATCAACAAGTCTGGGAAGGGTTGCAAGACCCCTGCCCTATGGCTATATAAAGGAGAAACAACTGCTTAGAGACAGGCTCCCTTTGAGATGCCTGCAAGTCATGTAATGTGCTTTCCCATCTGCCTGCAGGGTATGAAATATACTCCAGAGCTGTAGCTTCTGAGTCCTCACCTAGGCTAGGGTAGGTTCTTGGGTGAGGCCAGTGCCTTTGAGTCTTTATTATTGAGTCTGTAAGCAACCCCTCAGCCTGTTCTGTAAGTATCCCCAATAAACTAATTGGTTCAACAAGACTAGTTTTGGTATAATTTTCCTTGGTCTGTCATCTGTGCCCAATCTGGAGAGATGTGTGTTTGCATTTCCCCAGGGGAAAGGTTTCCCATGACAGTTGCAAAGCCTGATGGCCTGGGTTGGATTCCCAAGTGTCCATATAAAGCCAGATGCACAAAGTGACACATTCATCTGGAGTTCATCTGCAGAGGCAAGAGGCCCTCGTGTGCCCATTCTCATTCATTCATTCATTCATATTCTTTTGTTCTCTCTCTCTCTCCTTTCTCTCTGCATGCAAATAAATAAAAATATTTTTTAAAAGAATGATCCTAAATAGCACTTGTAGAAGGTTACGTTGGACTTCCTAATCCTAACTCATCAAGTTCTGAGTCTAAATATTTACTAGTTTTGAGTACTTAGTCCAATTCAGACTGATGAAGTACTGACAAGAGTGGTTGGGACACAAATCAATATAGGCTGCTTTGGGAGGGACTTTTGTGCACATGGAAAGCCATTTCAGGATGATGGTGACAAGTATGGACTTTGGAGCCAGACTGTTTGATTACCATTGGTACTTGTTTCTTTAGATGCCAATAAGGGTTAGTCTCATGCTTATTACAACAGAGTTCCCATAAATACTGAGAGAGTACACAGAGAACATTTAGGATAGTATGGAGTGAGAACAATAGTATATTAGTTTTATAATAACATAAGTCAAGAGTGTAAGGAAAAAGTTCAGAAGCCAGTTTAGAAGGAAGAAATTGATACGAATTGCAGTAGGGTGAGCTGAGGATTAGAATTTAGATAATGCCCAGCAAAAATTCCAATGCACCTCAAAATTTAAGGAGTACCAGAATACTTGTCTACAAAGTTAAAGAATTAAAATCATAGACAACCAGACATTAAGGTATAGTGGGAGACTTTATTTAAGGGAACATGGGGAGTTACAGAGTTCTCCAGGCACCAGTGTGGGGAGAACACGTGGGAGAGGTTTTAGCCAAAATCTATGTTGTTTAACTAAACAGTCAGTAAAGAAAAAGATAATAGAGGGCTCCCATCATGAGAAAAAAGGTTAATGTGGGAAGATCTTGAGTTCTCCTCGCCCCAGCCCTTAGGCTGGGGTGAGGGGCCTTAGCTGGAAAATGAAAGTCCTCCTTCTAGAAGGCCGTGTAGGAGAGAGACTGGCCTTTGTTTTAGGGAAGCTTTTAAAATTTCCACCAGGTAAGTCAGAGAGATCGCTGATTTGTCTATACTTGACCAATCAGTTTTTGCATCTAGGTCTGAGCTCTGGCTAGAGACACCTCCCACTCAAGGGGAGGGGGTCTATGGAGCTTGCCGGAAACTGTCACAGAATTGCAATGACAAAGAGCAGGCCTTATTCAGAGGGGAAGGTCTGAGACATTTGACGCCTCAGATTCCAAGGGTACTATGACCATGGAAACATGAGTTTGCACTGGGTGGTGTGTGATGGGAGATCTTATTAGCTCTTGAGGTTGTGGTAGAGATGTTCTAGCTGCAAAATGAGGGAGGGGAGAAGTAAGCGAAGTAAGCTTTTATTTTTGCTTTTCCGTGTTCCAGGCTATGAGCAATCCCCAGGCAGATTGTTCAAGGTTGTGGTGCTGCTTGTAACTTCTAGACAGACTTGTGGCATCAAAGTCTATCTACTGACTCCTATACTGTGTGTTAACCCCTTCAGAGTATTTTAGGCAAATTTTAAAAACAGAGGTAGCACTGAGGAGATAGTTCAGTTGTTAAAATATTAGCCTCACAAGAGTATGGACTTCAGTTTGATCCCCAGTGCACACATAAAATGCTGGGCATGATGGTGTATGCCTATAATCCAAGTTCTGGGGAGACAGAGACAGGAGGATCCCTCACTTGCCCAGATAAACTAACATTTGCTGAATACTGGATACAGGCATCCATATATTATTTTAATCTAATCTTCAAAACAATAAAATGATGTGTCTATGTTCATCCCTGTTTCATGTGGTTGTCATGTCATATCAACTTTCTCATTGCTGTCACAAAGAACCCAACCAAAAGCATGGGTTTATCATGGCTTACAGACTCAAAGGGAGACTCCATCCTGGCAGGGAAAATGATGGCATGAGCAGAGGGTGGACATCACCTTTGTCATTGTTCTGCATGCAGTGGCAGGAAGGTGAGCCAAAAACTGGCAAGGGGTAGAAGATTATAACCCCATGAATCCATCCCCAATTCCAAAACTTCCATCATCTGGGGATGGAGCACTCAGAATGCATTAATTTTATGGGAGACACCTGAATCCAACTGCCACAATGTTGAGGAATCTAAGAGTCAGAAATAATTTGTCCAAGATTACATTGAATAAGTATCTGTCATAGTCAGCCACACAACGCTGGGATGAATCTACATACCAGGCACAGTTTTGGGAGGAAAGTATTTAATAAAAACAAAGTAACAGACCCAGGGGAAGTTCAATAATGAAGAACAAGGCTGGGCCCCTTTCACAGATCCAAGCAGAGAGAGAAAACCATCACCTCCAGCCAGCACACTCCAAGTCCAACTAACAAACAGCAGAACCAGAACCTTCAGGACTTCAGGCCTCTTTGCATATTTATAGCTGGAATTTCAAACCCACCTTAGAAATAACTTAGGGCTGAAGGCCAGGCCAAGGTGACACCTCCTTCAGCCAGGAAGCTGGAGAAAAACTGATAAACTCTTGAATCTATTGGGGAATATCCATTCAAACTACCACAGTATCCTTATGCAGTGAAGTTTATATGGAATATAAAATTGCAAGAATAACAGAAAGGTAAAAGTTCATTATATATGTAACTTACTCTAGGAGATCTACGTGATATTTTTATAGCAATCAACCAGTAGTTAATTCTATTAGCCATCCTACTGAGGGGTGTCAATTGAAGATCTCAAAGAGGGTTAGATGTCAGTCATTTTGAGTCATTGCTATGACCAAATACAAACAGCATCTTAAGGAGGGAATGGGTCTGTTCTGGCTAACATTTTCAGGGACATATTCTCTATCATGGCAGGGAAGGTGTATCAGTTACTTTCTCATTTGCTAAGACAAAATACCCCACCAGAATCAGCTTAAGGAATGAAAGAGTCTCTTTCAGTTTACACTTCCAGAGGGTAGGGTCCACCATGGTGGGAGCTAGAAGCCAGCATCACATCAGCAGGGAGGAGGTAGAGAGTGATGAACACCAGTGCAGGGCTCACTCAGCTAGCTCTCTCCTTTTTATACAGTCCAGGATCTCACAACCATGAAATGGTACAACCCACAGTTAGGGGGGAATCTTTCTACCTCAATTAATCTAATCTAAATAAATCCCTAACAGACACGTCAAGAGATTTGTTTCCATGGCAATTTTAAATCCTGTCAATTTGATAACCAGAGATTAGCCATCACAAAAGAGATGATATCAAAATATGAGGCTGATTATTACTCACCCACCACAACTCAGGGAACTGAGCGGAAGAGGGGGCGGAAAGATTGTGAGAGCCATGGTGGGGGAGACTGTCCAGAGGCATGGCACCCCTCAGTAACAACACACTTGGGCCAGGAGAACCGGGCTGAGTACTAGGATATCCAGGATCCCTTGCCACAAGGACTAATACAGACAGCCCCCGGAGGAGAATATCCAACTGATCAGGGATGGGGAGGGGGGGAAATTGGGGAATTCGGGATAACAACGCATGGTTTGCCCACTAAATAATGTAACTCATTATGGACAATAAATATATATTTAAAAAAATATATGAGGCTGACTGGTCACCTTATATGCAGTCAGGTAGCAGAGAATGAATAGGAAGTGGGACAGGGCTATAATACAAGACCCCCCCCCCAATGCCTACTTTCTCTAGCAGGTTCCACCTCCTAAAACTTCCACAATTCCCAAACAGTGCCACCAACTTGGGCCCAAGTGTTCAAATACATGAGCCTATGGAGGAGGATATTTTACATTCAAATCACAAAAAGGGAATGAATAAAAAGGGAAAGCAAATGGAGCCAAGAGGAACAGTTGGAGAAGTGCAGAGAGACTTCTGGGGAGAGCAGTGGTGATCATCATCATGTCTCAGAAACAGGGCCAAGAAAAACCCTTTGCATGGAGTGATCAGCATCATTGCCAGGCCACACCAAACAAGAACTCCAGGTTCTCCAAAACTCAGACAGCAAACAAAGGATGAAACATGTAAGCATCTGTTCAGAAGGAATGCCTATATGAAAGGAAATAAAGAGAAATCTGGAAAAGGCTGGTAGAGCCCTGACACTCTATGACATGTCTAACCTCAGAGAAGAAAGGACAGAACAGTCTGATGAAGATATATCAAAACTGTCAGAGCCCAGGGAGCCTAAGATCCATAGATCCTTCATACTCCTAAGGTCCATAGATCCATAGATCCTTCATAGTCCTAAGATCCATAGATCCATATATCAATCCTTCATAGCTCCTTGAGCAGGGCTGCCATCCACCCCTGAGGCATTCCATCATTGGCAAGGTGGGGTGGGTAGTGACCTCAGAGTTACCTATGCATTTCAAGATTAGCACCTGTTACCACTGACCAATTGAAATTATGCCTTACCATACAAGGTCAGGGGTAGTGCATTCTCTAGACTCGATCACATTCCCAAAGTGTCTCTGTTGGAACATCCCACTTACTCTCAATATTTTGCAGAAAAAAATAATGCAATTGGTCAAATTTTTAGAGAGTGTCTTGTGTATCCCAGGCTGGCCTCAAACATTTTAAAAAATATTTTTATTCATTTATAAGCAGAGCGGGAGGGAGGAGAAAGAAAGACTGGACATGCCAGGGCCTCCAATTGCTGCAAGCAAACTCCAGACCCATGTGCCATTTTGTGCATCTGGCTTATTTATGTGAGCACTGGGAAATCAAACTCATATCATTAAACTTTGCAGGCAAGCCCCATAACTGCCAAGACATCTCTCTAGCCCAGGATGACTCTGACCTTCTGATCATCTCCTGAGTTCTAGGATTATAGGTGTGAGCCGACACACACCATTTATCCCGTGATTGAGATGAGGCAAGCACTCTACCAACTCAGTTATATCCCCAGCCCAATAGTCATGTTCTATTGAACAATGACCTGTATCAACTACCATGCTAAACACTTCACTTATTTTTTTCTCTTATAGTCCTTGTAGCATAGTAAGCTTGCAGTTAAGAATTCAAAATTTAGAGAAGTTGAAGAACTTCCCCAATAATACAAAGTTAGTGAGGGTTAATGTCAGGATTCAACTTAAGCATTCTGACTCATGAAGCAAGTTTCCTTTTTGACTCTCTAGTGATATTAATTCTCATTAAATAAGGTTGCTGGGAGAATTAAGTGAATGAGTCCAGGTAAAAAAGTCCAGAATATATTACCTGCCCACGTGGTCAGAACTGATACCATCACTTCGCAATGAAGCTAAGAGTCTGTTCAGCTCTAAGGCATGCCAATGTCTGTGCTCTTGGCAACAGATGCTGCACAGCCATCCATGTTGATTCAGCATTTCCATCAGATAGTATTGAGAGTAACTGAAAAGGCATTTAGAAAGCAAAGGAGGGCTGGAACTATACATCTTCTTTAAAGAAATAGTATCAGTCACACAGATGAAATTCAATGATAGGAGATTCTAGAAATATCCGGTATATTTCTTTTGGTTCCCCAGGGAAGAAAGTCACACAGGTGTGGCATGTTTCCTGCTTATTCATAACTAGAATTATATAAGATTTATGAGACAAAGTGCCAGTGGGAAAAGAATGAGAAAAATTACTACCTACCCGACTTTAAAAGAAAATAAAAGAAAAAAATAACAGTTTTTTTTTCAGAAGATGGCATCTAAACTTGTAACAAGATAGGATGACCTCCTCACCAGAAATAAACATACAAAAACTTTAAACAAGAATGTAAAATGATGATTTGTTTTAGATGTTGGATTCTGGCAATATAGTCCAGTGCTGCCTGAGAGAAGGGGAACATACCTGATGAGTTCTATGAGTATCCCAGAGAGAAAACCCAAGTGGAGCCTGGTAATGGAGTTGAGGAGCTAGAAATGGAACAAATGGTCAGGAAGAAACAAGGAACCTAGAGTTTACATAGCAGACTAGACAAGGGAGAGAGAGAGAAAGAAAGAGAGAGAGAGAGAGAGAGAGAGAGAGAGAGAGAGAGAGAAGGAATTTGCAGTGCCCCTCATGTCCACAGTGTTTGTGATGGTCTGTTCATTCCTTTGAGCAAAATGCTGACAGACTGGAGAAAAATCACATAACTTATTAAGGCAGAGGAAGCAAATTCTAGAGCTCACACAAAACTGGACGTAGTTGCAGCATCTTCCAGCCCTCCAGGGAGCATTGTGTAGAGTACTCGAGGGTACTTTACTGCTTCAGTATTAGAACAAAATTAGCCCTAATCTGGTTCTATCAAATGAAGGATCAAGCTGTTTTCTCCCAATAAAACTCAATAATATATATATGGAAATATAAGCCCATCTATTCACAATAAAATGGTATTAAATCAAATATTTCTAGATTTACAAAAATACCAGGAAAATATGACAACCCATAATGAGAAAAAAACTGATCAATGTAAATAGATCTAGCTACGATAAGCCTGAAAAATGAAAGAATTAGTAGACAAGGACATTAAAACTATTGTTATCAATATGATGGTTTATATTGATTGTCAAGTTGACAGAATGTAGATTTCCATGTGACGATTACCAAGATTAAGACAGTTTCCGGGCATGCCAATGAGGGATTATTTTAATTATGTGAATTGGGGCGGGAAGACGCACATTCAAAGTATGAGCCATTTTTGAGCTGTATAAAAAGGAGAGCTTAGCTGAGCAGCAGCTACATGTCTGTTTCCTCACTGTGGGTGGAATGTGACCAGCTCTGCTTCAATCTCCTGACACCATTCTTTCCTACCACGAAGCCAGAATTGAAAGCTGAAATAATCCCATCCTTCCGAAACATGACTTTTACTGGGTATTTTGTCTCAGAAATAAGAGGATAACTAATAAAATAACTGTATCCAATTTGTCCAAGAAGGTAAAAGGGATAAAAATATTAAAGTAGAAATATAGGGCACATCGAAAAAGAAGAAAAAAACAGCCATTACAGTGGCACATACGTGTAATCCAAGCTGTTCAGGAGGCTGAAGCAGGAGCTCCTGAGTTCTAGAAACCAGGATACAGTGTCCTAAATGAAAATCTCATCTTTTGGAAGAAATTAATAGCACACTAGATACTATCAAAGAAACACTAGTTAATTTAAAGACACAGCAATAGAAATGATCCAAAATGAAACTGATAGAAATCCTAAAAAATAAATAAAGTGAGCATCACTTAATTGTGAGAAAACCTTAAGCAGCCTATCATGCATGTTCGTTGAAGTTCCCAAGGGAAGAGAGAGGCATGGAAACTACTTAAAGATAAAAAAGGACTGAAAAGTTTCTAAGCTTGAAAGCCACACACATCTTTCTCTAAGAAACTCCACAAATTCCAAACAGAGACAGAAAATCAGCTCTGGGTGTTGATCCTTGCTACTTTCTCACCCTGAAGAGAATTGTACCTAAAACTATTCCCTCACCTCTTCTCTGCCAATTATTCACTTTTAAAATCAGCTCAAAAATCTTGTCTTCTCCTGGCATGCCCCCACATCAATCATCAGTTAATAAATCAAAATTTATCTTCTGCTTAGTAACTTCCCCAAACTTCCCAAGAAAGATTAATTGTACTAGGATTCAATGCTTGTAGAAATTTCTCACTTGAGGTAAAAACAGTGTGGTGGTTTGAATGCAAATGGCCAGCATAGCCCCAAGGGCTTGTAATTAAGCCTAATACTTGGTCCCCAAGCTGGTGGAGCCTTTGGGAGGAGGAGCTGTGCTGGAGGTGGTGTGTCACTGGTGACAGAGGTTAGGAAGAAGTTAACCTTCTTTTATAGGTAGCCAATTAAAGACACGGGTCCAGACATAAAAACATAGATGGTGCCCTGCCCTGGGAAGACTAGAACTCCAGTCTGATCCAAGATGCTGACAAACAGCAGCTTCCAGAATCCTTGTCCCTTTATTTTTGCAGTCTTTCCCCCAATGCAAGGGCTCTTTCTGAGTCTGTACTCTCCTCCTGGACCTGTACTCTCCACCAACCCATCAAGGTTCTACATATACATTTGAACTTGGCAATGAGGCTCATATCAATTGGATGCCTAATTTATAAAAAGATCTGATCCAAGTTGTTACGAGATTTCCCAGAACCCTCTCACAGCTGGGGATTATCAACTCTTTGCTAATTTTAAAACAAAAGAAATTGATTCTTGTGAGCCACTGACTTAGGGAATTTCAAGCCCATCCAAGGCTTCCCCACAATGAGCTTTATCAGCTCCTATTGAAGTCTCCATTTGGTCAAGCCTCACTGGAGGTGGTGTGGCACTGGTAGCTGACCCTGAGGTACATTTATTAGTCCATCCCACTGGGTGCTCAAGCGAGGACACTCTGACTACTTCCTTCTGCTGTGACAAGATATGACGTACCCGCTGCCTGCTCAGGCATGCTTTCCCCACCGTGAATGGACCTTTCCTTAAAACTGAGCTGAAATAAACCCTCTCCTTCCATCAGATGCCTATGCTGGGTGTTTTGTCCAGCAATGAGAAGATAGCTGATCACAACTGCTCACCTCTGCAACATCCTATGAGTTGTCTAATTCCATCCTGATCAAAGCTGCCGCAGGGCATGAACAAGGCTTGAGGATCATCAGGGTGTGTTGGAGACTGATTACCATGAACCTCATTTGAAACTGAGTGTTCAAGGGGCTCTACCATTGGAAACTACCAGCTTAATACATTATTAATGAACTCAACTCAACAGGAACTTTTTACTTTATTTAAAAATGTTTGCATGTGTTTCTAAAGCATACATACAATCATACATCACTTAACAATGGGGATATGTTCTGAGAAATGACTTCCTAGACATTTTTGTTATAGACATAGAAGAAGGTACTTAACACAAATCTAGATGGTTGGGGCCTCTTAATATAATCAAGAGATAAGTTAACTTAAGATGGATGAGTCTGCCATTTGACAGGGAATGCTGTTTTATAGGAAACATTTTTTTCCCAAATGGAAGTATGAATTGAAATCATGAAAAAGTATAGTATACTCAATACATAAACCAATAATATAATCCACTATGATCATGATCAAGGATTATGTACTATATATAACTGTACACACTTTATTTTTATACATGGTAGGTTTCTTTATATCATTAACATCAAATATGCATGGTACACTGCAACAGCCTTGGCATGTCTATAACATCACTAGGTGATGGGAATTTTCATCTTCACTATCATATTTGGTCCATCATTGACTAAAATGTTACATGTACTATACCACAGTACTTTCGTATGCTTGTTTATACTTTTATATAAGATATATGATGCATTAATAATCTCCTGGCACTTAGTTTTTACCACCTATTATTATATTTGTAAGAATGATGCAGTTATGGGTCTTGTAGTAATTAAGAGTAATGTTCCATGGTGTGGTTACTCAACAGTCTTTAAATCTTCTCTCCTGTTGGTAGTCATTTGAATTCTTTTCAGGTATTTGCATTACTGAATGGCCTCATAAACATTCTTAGACATGTTCAAGAGTTTCTTTTGGATCTTTTCCTAAGGGTAGCACTTAAGGCCACTGAGTATATGCATACTCATGAATGGAAAATATATCAGTTACTTTCTCATTACTGGGACAGACAGAACAAAAGCAGCTTATGGAAGGAAAGGGTTTAATTGGCCTTACAGTTTTGAGGGGACGATTCTTCACGATGGAGCAGACAGCCAGCAGCACATCTTTACATCAGCATGGAAAAATAGAAAAGCTAAAGAGAACCAAGCTGAGCTGGACTACAGCACCTCAAGGCCTGCCCCCAGTGATACACCTCCTCCAGTAAGGCTCCACAGCCTAAAGGTTCTACAAGCTTCTCAAACAGTGCCACCACATAGGGATGAGGTATTCAAACACCTCAATCTATTTGGGTCGTTTTACATTTAAACCAACACAGAAGATGAAATCAACCTTCTCTCCCTTGAGTGAATACACCAATTCACATCCTCATTAACAACCACTAGAAGATTTGGTGGAGTTTCCAAACCTTTTCTTCTTAATTCGTTTTATTAAAAACTACTTTAGCTTCACTACCATCCTAAAAAGTAAACAAAAAACATCCTAAGGCTGTTGTACAATGTGCCATGCATATCTGTGATGTTAATGGTATAAAGAAACCTACCATGTATAAAAATAAAGTGTGTACAGTTATATATAGTACATAATCCTTGATAATGATAATAATGGATTATATTACTGGTTTATGTATCTTTGAATTTTTGGTAGTGCACTACCTAAATTGAAAGAAAAACCATACCTAAGACAAACACACAGAAATTCAAAGCTACATAAATCATAAGAGACTCCTTATGGCATGCTAGTACAAATCAAACAAACTTTCCTGACAGAGCTAAGCTTTCACTTACTTTCGTAGATAAGAGAGGTCTTGGACATACTGGGATAACCTGACCACCTTACCTAATGATGGCTTAGCCATCATCTAGTGATGTGAGCACCAACCTCTATTAATCAGCTCTCTTCCATTACAGTGAATACCTGAGACAATCAGCTTATCTTAAAGGTATATTTAGCTTCAACACTTCAGAAGTTCCAATCCAGACCAGCTGGTCCTGGTGTTTTGGGGCTGTTGTAAGATAACACATCACGATGGGATACACAGCAGAACAACACAGCTCACCTCCTGGCCAGGAAGCAATTCCAAAGTTCTCTTCAAGGGCAGTTCTCCTAATCCTCTCACTTGGCCCCACTTCCTGAAGGTTCCACAGTCTCCCCAATAGTGCCTCTCGGGGAAACAAGCCTTGGACACACAAGCCTTTGGAGACATGAAAGATCTAAAAACTGGCATTGCCTGGTCTTTCTCATTACCCTTTATCTCCTCTTGGACCTTTCCCCTTTAAATAGCTTTAGGGCAGGGTCTTGCAACTCTATCCCAGACTTGTTGGCTTACAGAGTCTCTGGAATTGCCTTCCTGCATTGCCCTCTGAGGAAGGAATGTTTGTTTCTAACTTCCCTAAGCTTCCTTACATCCTCCCCTCTACTGAGAGGCTGCCTTCCTGTGAACATCCTCAGAGACCCACCCAAGATTACTGAAAAAGTCAAGTTGACAACAAAACTTAGCCATCACAGTATTCCAAGTATTTTAGCTCTTAAAAGTCTAAAATAAGGGGTGTTCTGAAGGTGACTTGCTAGAAGAGATTTTGTTCACAGAAAAAAAGTAATATCTTCTTTAACAAAATTGGGTCATTTTTAAAAGTGATGGAGACAATTATGAATCTGTTCCTCAAAAAGGAAAACTTAATGATTCAATTAAATGTTTATTTAGTGCTCAGAACTGAAGTTCTTCAAATACTTCACAGTACTTTTTATATTCACTCATTGGATACAAAGCATTAACTTCATATTTTGAAGGATATGTAGAAGCTTTACAATTTCCCTTTTATGATGTTTCAGCCAGAGCCACAAATCATTTAATGTTAAAATCAGCAATATAGGCCACACTTCTATCATTAACACTATGACAAAATATTATTGTTAAGTGGTAAAATTTCTGAGAATGCACTATGGATTAGTCCATGTTTTGTTGCTAATGACACAGAGCCACAGAATGGGTACATTATAAACAAAAGAGGCTTATCTGGTGTCATGCTTCTAGTTCAAGATCCAAGGCCCCTGTCTGAGGGTGTCAGAGTCCAGAGGTGGTTCAGCACATCACAAAGTTAGACACCAGTAGTTCAAAAGAAACACAACCACATTGGCTTTTAAAGCAAACCTATTTTCAAGATGACTGATTAGTCATATGAATGGAGGTAGAACCCACTTTTGAATAATATATCTTAATGAAGAATAAATTTCAACATGCGTTTCAGAGGGGACAAACTATATTCAAACAATAGCATGCTTCAAATAAAAGTAATATGCTCATATTGAAATAATATATTTCAAGATATAAAGTTCATGTTTCTCATTTAAGCATATATATTCAACATAGTGTGTGTGTGTGTGTGTGTGTGTGTGTGTGTGTGTGTGTGTGTGTGCAGGCACTCCCAGGCACATGCATGAGAGGGGAGACAGAATGAATGAGTCTTGGCTGCTAGTGGCACAAATGTATTCTCTGTTGTCCTATGTGTCTCAACTTTAAAATGCATGAGTTTCCTAGGAAGTTTGTTAAAATACAAAGTTTGATGTAGAGTAAATCTCAGATGGCCCCTGGGATTCAGTATTTCCGACAAATGATCCTGATGTTCTGGGGCTCAGGATGACCTGTGAGTAATGGTGTTCCAGTAAGTCAATATGAAGTAGTACATATTCTCCCTCCAGAATCCAATAAAGATTGTATATTCCTGTAGAATATATACATATATATTTTTTGTTTTTTCCTATATAATATTTGTCTATTTGCTTTATTTCCTTACTTGATTATAGTTGTATAGCCTGTCTCCTAGCACATCTGTGAGGGTAGAAAGAGAGCTTTTCTGTCTCATTTAACCTGTATCTCTAGTCTCTACAACTTTGTTAAAATCATTTTTACTAACAATTTTCATTCATGTACATGTATTTTGATCATAATCCTCTCCCATTACCAAGTGTCTACAACTTGACAAGTCACTACTATTAAAGATTTATTGGGGCTGGAGAGATGACTCAGTAGTTAAAAGCACTTGCTTGAAAAGTCTGATGGTCTGTGTTCAATTCCCCAGTACCCACAAAAAGCCAGATTCACAAGGTGGTGCATGCATCTGGAGTTTGTTTACAACAGCAAGAGGCCCTGGCATGCCCATTCCCCACTTCTTATTTATTGGTTCAATGACGTACATATACAAAGACATAGGGGAAGTGTGCTGTAGATTACTAGATACATTCTATTTATATAATATCAATAGCTAAGAGCATGAGATCATTAGTACCCTCACCATCTGTGTGACATTTGCAAAGGACATAAAGCCTCCTGCTTCTGTATCCTTGACCATATGCACAGTACTGCTGTGGGGATTAAGTTACTTCTTGTGACAGAAGGGCATGTACACAAAAGCACATAATGCACATAGTATAACTGGGAGCTCAAAGGTTATGATATTTGTAACACTGATCGGTATCTTATTTATGAAGTCTAGAGCTTCTTAAGGTATGAGGCATATCCTGTGCTCTGTGTGGAACACATCAAGCCCACAGGCAGATGGATGGTTTCCAAGCTGTGCTTCTTGGAGATGCAGTGAGTCTATGTAAACTTGCATGTGTTCTCTGAGTGCAGTGTGCAAAGTAACTCCATCCTCTCCTTCATTACATAGTGACATGTCCAATCAGATTCTTCAAGAACAATTAAGAACTGTAAGACATGCTCATCTCCAAATCCTATTCAGCAAAATCTTTCTATCAATTTCTAAAATGTAACAGATAGTACTTCTTATGACACACAGCAGCTAACAAGTAGGTCTTCAATATGCATTAATGTCATTATTGTTCATACTTCATAGATTAATATGTATTATCAGTTTCTGGAGGGTGGAGATCATGACTGAGACTAGAGATAGGCTAAGAAGTGAGGGCATGAAAATGTTGAGCCACTTCTACCCATAGAAGTGAGTAGCTCTGAAGGAAAGACACATGAGCTAAAGACAGATAATAGTAGAGAAAGATTCTGTAACGGATGCTGGACAGATAAGGGCACTAATTTTTTTCAGAGCTGTGAAATTAATTCATTTCATCAAGAGCTCATTGCCCTGTCCCCATAGGTGCTTCTGCTGTTCCTCTAGGTCAGCAATGGCCAGCCCTGAAGCTCTTTATAATCACCTGAGGATCATCCAGAAAAAAACAACTCCCTGAGCTGTTAACTCACAACCTTTACAAGCCAGACCCAAGTATTCTGTGGTGATGGTTGGTATCTTCAAGCTCTGCAGCAAATTCCAACAAACACTCAGTTCTGAAACCAGCCTAAGGCTTTTAAGATTTTATAAATAAAAATGTCTAAAATTTGCTGGGGGTGCTGACACACACCTTTAATCCCAGCACTCAGGAGGCAGATGCAGGAGATCACCAAGTTCAAGGACACCCTGAGACTACATAGTGAATTCTAGGTCAGCCTGGGCTACAGTGAGACCCTACCTGGAAAAGCAAACAAACAAACAAAAAAAACCTGAAAGTGAACTTTTAAGAAGTCAATCTAAAATTATTAACCTTTGAAATATTTTTAATTATTTATTTGCAAGCAGACAGAAAGAATATGAACAGGCATGCCAGGGTCTTTTGCCACTGTAAACAAACTCCAGATGCATGTGCCATTTTGTGCATCTGGCTTTATATGGGTACTGGAGAATCGAACCTGGGCCATCAGGCTTTATAATCAGCACCTTTAACTATTGAGCCATCTGTCCAGCCCCAAATTAATATTTTAAATACTTTTGAGCTTGTTTCTATTTGCACATGGTGCTTTAAAGAAAGCTCATGGTCAATGACTACTTAATGAACAAATTTCCAGTTTTATAACAAAATTGATAAATGAAAATTTGTTTTATTTTTAAAATGCACATTTAGCAGGGAAATATATATATATTTATATATATGTAATGTGTAAGATATGCCAACCTAAATAATACAGAGATTTTCTAGAAGATATTGATATTTGGGAAGAGCAGAGCTCTATAATGAGAACCAGCATGCTCCAGTATTTAAAGAGATAAAGGCAAGGGGAAGTTTTTAAGAGACAAAAATGAAAAAGATGGTATCAGGTGTTTAGAAGCATGAATCACAATGTCATGGTCACAGTGTTTTATAACTAGGGTGGTATCAGTTGGAGGTTGAACAGACAAAAGAACTTTTAGTTGGTGGCCTTTATACAGAGCTTGTGATCCTAATAGTATCAGACAAATGTCTAAAAGAAACCGTCCTTTGTCACCTCTTGGCTTTATTGTCTTATGTTGGTAGGTTTACAAAGTGACTCCATTTTCATCCTGATAACCTTCATGCACTTACTCTCACTCATATACTAATAGGTAAATATAAAGTCCAGTGCAGTCAACTTATTGAAAGCTAAAGGCTGTAAACAATTTTTATGACTTCTCCCTGTCTCTCCACACACACACTACTAAACTCTGCTTGTCCCTTTACAGAATAAGCAATAAGATGTGAAGCAAAAGGCATCAGTATGGGACCAATATGACCTAAGTACTGGCCTGGAACATTCCCTGACCCCATCTATAGGACAAATTTCTGAAGTTAATCTAGTCTGATTTTACATCTAGAAATGAAGACAGAGTCATCTATTTTTCATGGTCTTCTGGAATCAAGGAGATCATCTTTATAATCAACCCAGCAAAGCATCCTGTGAATTTCAAAGACAAGCATCTGCCCTGGACAGCAACAATAGGAGCAGACATGTCTATGGAGCTGTGTGCCAGCACTTGGCTCTGCACTCACCTATATCAGCAAGTTTCATTGCAATGCAACATAGTGTCTCTCAAATTGTACGAGCTGGAAAGACACATAGGGTAAAGGGAAGTTGAGCTTATTTCAGACTCCCTGACATGGTAAAATCAGGGTCTGATTTCCTGCCTGGTATAAAACTACAATACTTGTAGAATATCAACACAACTTTGAAAGAAGGCCTGTATCTTAAAAAGCTTGCTGCATAATCATGAGGACTCAAGCTCAGATCCCCAGAACCCAAGCAGTGCTCTCCACACTAGAAGGTGGAGGCAGAAGCATTATTTCCACTTGTTTTTCCAAATGTAAACATTAAAATTTGTCTCACGTTCACTGTCATTTATCATCATCCAATGCACGAGTTACTTTCTCACTACAGTGAACAAATCTAGAAGCAACTTGAGGAAGGGAAGAGTTGATCTTTAGCTTATGGTTTCAAGAAGTTTCAAGGTAGGGAAGGCATAGTGGCAGCAGTGGGAGTAGACTTGGTCCTGTTGTGTTCATATGAGGAAGCAGAGGATGAACAGGAAGTGGGGCTTGGCTATAAACCCTCAAGGACCACCCCCAGTGACCACTTCCTCCAGGAAGGCTCTGCCTCATAAAGGTTCTGCAACTTTCTCCAACTGTGCCACCAGCTGAGGACCAAGCATTCAGATATATAAGCCCTATGGGGTGCATATTGCATTCACACCACAACACCTAGGTGCAATCATCTCTGTTACTTACCTGAACATTTAAGAATCACTGGTCTGGAGTTCCAGTGGAGCAAGGGGTTAGGGCACCATCATAGTCAGCCATATGCAGTTAGGATGAACCTCAAAACCAGGCACAGTTATAGGAGGAAAGGATTTATTGAAGTTACAGATCCAGGGGAAATTCTATAATGGTGAAAGGCTGGTTCCCTTTCACAGATCCAAGTAGAGAGAGAAACCCATCACCAACACCACATATACACCAACATAACAGGCAGGGGAAAGAGAAAAAAATTTCCCCCCTTTATCTAGACTTAAGGCCAGGGTCTTGAAGCCCTTTCCCAGACTTTTTGACTCCCGGAGTCTCTAGAATTTCCTTACTGCACTGCCCTCCCAGGAAAGGATGTTTGTTTCTAGCTCCCCTGAGCTTCCTTACATCCTGCCCCCTACTGAGGGGGCTGTCTTCCTGTAAACATCCTCAGAGACACACACAAGATTACTAAACAGGTCAAGTTAACAACAAAACTTAATCAAAGGCACTTACAAAGAATCACTGGGCAATCCAATCCTGGTTTAACCCTTGGTTTAAGTAACTTTGATTCAAGTTCAATCTCTTCATTTGGAGATTGAGCTTTCCATCGTTTATGTTGCTTCTCAAAATCTTTGTGTCCAATTCTACAAGCACTTTCATCCAAACTTTGCTTGCCTTAAGAACTTTTATCCACAGCTATACCATCCGCTGTATGGTGGAAAGCATTCTCTCTCTCTCTCTCTCTCTCTCTCTCTCTCTCTCTCTATCTCTCTCTCTCTCCATCTCTCCCATCAGGAAAATGTGCATTATAAATCTTCCTTCATCACCTCCTAGTCACACAAGTCAACCTACCAAGAAAGACACACATGCACTCACATTTTCTTCTCCCTCTTCCTCCTTCATCTTACACTATGTGAGGATGCAGCATGAACAGTGTCACCAGATGCCAGCACCTTGCTGTATGAATTACCTCCACCCCCACCAAAGTTATGTGATAAGGATGACCTTTTCCGAGTTGGAGAAAGCATAGACAATACAGAAAGTGGCAAGGGAGAGAGAGCAAAGTTCTTCAGGCAACGCTTAGTTGGCAGAATGATGGGTACAGATGGAGAGATCATGACTGTGACTGGAGGGAGGGCAGGGGCCAGATCACACCGCTCAGAGTCTGGTGGCACCTTTGGATGGTACTGGGCAGATAAAGTCTGCCTTACTCTTTAGAAAGTTTCTGTGTATCAGAAGACTGGAAAGTAAGCAAAATAGAGAACAGGAAGAGTAGATGGGAGGCTGACAGGGTAACTGGAGCAGGAAGTTAAATGATGTGATCTGGGCTAACCATCCCCTCAGTGGTTAGAACAGCAAAAAAAGGGGGGAGCAGTTATTATGAAATAAAGGAATGATGCACAAAAATAACGATGCATAGACACTACATTTATGATGAAATATATGTATTATATATGTAGAGTTTCGTCTTAAAGTACTTTTGGAGTAGTTTTGAAGATATATATATATATATATATATATATATATATATATATATATATATATATATATATATATATTCATTCCAATTTTTAAAAAATACTCAAAATACCCAAGTGTGGTAGTTTGAATCAGATGTCCCCCATGTTTTTCATGCTTTGTCCCCTGCTGGCTGCAATTGGAGAGGTGTAGCCTAGCTGGGGTGTTAGCCAGCTCCCCTTGGCCGGAGGTTTGCTCATTCTCTTGCTGCTGTTTTCCACTGGTTGTGGCAGAGGTGATGACCAGCCTTGGCTCATGCTATGTCTTGCCCTGCCGTCCTAGAGCTTCCTATTCAGACTGGAAGCCTAAATAAGTCCTTTCCTCCCATAAGCTGCTTTTGGTTGGATATTTTGTTCCAGCAATGTGAAAGTGACTATAATGCCAAGAGAATTTTTTTTAAAGGAAACTACATTTAAGAACTTTTTAAGAGGCTAAATCACAAAGTCCTCAAGGATTTATTGAATTGTAGTAGTGACTGTCTTAAAAAAATATATATCAAGTCCCAGAGGAAATCTCAAGGATAAGTTTTTCCGGCCAGAGATAAAGGGAAGGAAATCCTAACAAAAACAAACAAGAAAGGATTGCATAATTCGCTAGAATTAAATAAAGAGAAGTGACTGATGTGAAGTATTGTGGCAGGAAAGAATCACGTAGGCACAGCCTCCAGGAACTGAACTTCAGGATCAGCAAGTGCCAGGAGGCTGCACCTGCAGTCCTCCTCCTCCGGGGACATGAGTCTGCTCCCACTTTCCCAGAGCCCATGCAACAGAAATCAGAATTCCTGCAATCATTCAGCAATCCGAGTTTCATCCCATTCTCTGTGTTTCCATGCTCCGTCTCTCCTCAGCTTTTGGAACATATTTCCAGCACTTACTCAAACACATCTGCTGAAGGGAAGGTGGCCAAATCATCCTGAAACAGTACAAGCTCTTTCCATCATGACCCCTACTCCGCCACACTTCAACGTATGGGTATAAATTAGAAAGCCATGACTACTCAAGGGAAGGGGAAGAACTAACATTTCTGGAATATCTCCTAGAAATAAGCTTCAAAGCAGCTATTTTCCTGCTGCTTCTGTTTTAATTACCATAGCACAGGAAGGAGATGGTATCGCTTTCATGTTACAGTTAGCTACTGTTCAGGAACTTCCCCTGAAGTACTCAGAACTTTAGCTTCAAAGTCAGACATAGAAACATGACTCCGAAGTCTACACTGTGTTCTGTTACATCACATTCTGAAGTCTTTAAGTCCAAAGTCCTTGAAATTAAGAATGGCATTTTCTTCCTCCCACTTCCTAAGGGCTTTTAAAGAAAATGATCTAAGAAAGATGGCAAACAAGGAAACATTTTATGAAGGTCATTTCTTTTGGAAAATCCCAGAAACTTTAACTTGCTTATCCACTTTATAGTTAAAAATCACAAAGTATGAAAAAGAAAATTCAGTAAGAATTAGATAGCAGCATCCCCAAACAAATAGGCAGATGTGATAGAGAAATGACAATGTGTTCTAGGATCAAACAGAAATCCCAAAATCCTGACAGTTACTGAATGTTCTAGTAATCAGTGCCCTGCTCTGAAGGGTAAAGGTGCTAGAAGTTGCTTTATGTGTGTGTGGTGAGGATTAAGTGATTGATGTAGAGAATCTAGCACAGTGCCTAGTGTGTTGTACAGCTTCATAAACTGCAGGTAGAAGTTGAATCATTGTTTTAACTGAGGGTGATTATAATGTATTGCCAAATTTAACCATGGGGAGTTTTTCTCTGGCTTTAAAAGACAACGTAGTGAATTCCAGGTCAGGGCTAGAGCAAGACCCTAACTCAAAAAACCAAAAACTAACTAACAACTAAATAAATAAATAAATAAATAAATAAGTAAAGAATAAAACACCTGATTCCTGGCAAACTCCACCCACAGCCTGAAAAACAACAGTGATGTACAGAAGTTCCCTCTTGTTGAAATGATGCTTCAAGATCCCCAGTGAATGCCTGAAGCCTGGGATAATACAAAACCTGGTTTGGTAGTATCCATCATATATACATGTAATGCCTCCCCTCCCCTCTTTTGAGGAGCAAGCGTCTCAGTAGGTGGACCCCATTGGTCAGGAGCTCACTATGTAGCCCAGCCTGGCCTTGAATTCCTGATCCTCCTGCTTCAAGTTCCTTAGTGCCAGAATCACAAGCATGCACAACCATGCAGAGATGACTTTTCCATCTTCTGCAAGCATTTATCCCACACTGTGGTTGTGACTTTTGCAGTTTGAGGTGGCATAGAAAAACTACTACTGCTCTCGTTTCAGTAAATGTCTCCAAACATCTATTTGTGGTTGGTGCTTTTAGGAGATGGTGGTAACTGTAGGAGATGATAACTACAGGGAAGTTGTTAGGTCCTTGGGGGTGTGGCCCTAGAGGGGAATATGGGGCCATGGCATCTTCTTTCTCTAGTTCTTGATTCTTGCAGTGAGCACTTTGCACTGCCACACAGTCCTGCAATGATGTGATACCCTCACCAGAGGCCCAAAGCAATGGGGCCACAAGTCCTGGATTAGAATTTACAGAGCTATAAGTGAAAAATTTTTGAGCCAGGTACAAATTTTTGTGCCTGTCATCACAGCACACAAGAAACAGAGGCAGGAGGATCACCCATGAGCTCAAGGCTAGAATGAGTTACATAGTGAGACCCTGAATCAAAAAATAATAAAGTATATTAATGTGTCAGGTAGTTCATTATGGTAATACAAAGATGAAAACTACTAGCATGCATTAGTTTTTCCTTCTTTACAATTTCATGGACAAAAATTCTTGCTGTAGATCTTAGGATTTTTCTGCTCTAATAAATTGAGCACTCCCCTTTTTACTTCATGAAATTTGAGGACCCCTGGGCTAGATCACTTTGGGTGGCAAACAGTGTTGGTGACAGGAAAAGGGATGAAGACTCTGTCCAGCCCTCCTTAGTAGCTTACATAGCATATAGATACAACACAGAACGCATTGCTGATTGGTCAATAGTGGCCACAGAAGTCATGACAACCAATCCAAGAGAGGTCTTCAGCCTCTTCCCGTCTCATTGAGGTAGACTATCATCCATTCTCCATTCTTTCTGGCCAACACCACAGAGAAATGCAGGATATAAGACATGATGAATGTGTGAGAGAAGAATATGTTCCCAGTAATCTCTCCAAGTCACAAAGACATAGGTTTAACCAAATTCTGGGTGAAATAAGTAGTGTATCAAATTTCAAATGTTATAATGAATAGGACTGAGCTTTATATACTATTCTGTCTATGCACTGCTCTGCTGTTACTTATATTGCTATGTATGCATGTTACTATATGACTAGCATATGGCAATATTGTGTCACTAAGATGTAGTGGCATAAAATAACAACTACTTTTATGTTCACATCTGACCTGTCATATTCTTCCCTCCTTGCTGAACACTTACAGAGGAGCATTTTGAAGTTGGTATCATTTCAAAGTTCAAATAAATGAAATATATATTTTAGTAAGAATTTTATTGGGAAATCTCTTTACAGATGTTATGAGTATATATAATAGTTGGAAAGACAAATATAACAAATTTCTCTCATATGTGGAAGCTTAAAAATGTCCATCTGAATGTAGAATACTGATTTCTAAGGGCAGGAAAGGAGGGAAGAGGAAGGACAGTTGGAGGGTAGGGATAAAGTACAATGAGAAGAAGTAGGTTCTAGGGTGCCACACCACAGAGGGTTGACTGTGGTTCACAATAACCTGTTATATGTTTTAAGAAAATCTAGAAGGAAAGAGCTGAAGAAAGACTCCAGAGAAAGGAAGATTCCATGGCCCCATATTCTCCAATGGCACACCCCAATGACCTAAGCACTTCCCGTAGTTATTGTCTCCTGCACTATGATGTGTGCACAGGTGTGTGTTGTTCCTATGTGTGTGAGTACTCATGTGTGCACAGGTGTGTGTGTTGTTTGTATGTGTGAGTACTCATGTGTGCACTTGTGTGTTGAGGCCCATGGTTGGTGTTGGATGTTATTCTACATCTTGTTTTCTTTTTGAGGCAAGGTCTCTCATTGAACCTGGAGCTCTCCAATTTGGCTATGTTATCTAGCCAGCAAGTCCCAGAGATTTCCCATCTCCAACTCTCTCTCCAGCACTAGGATTCCACAGTGCGGGGAACCGAACTCAGGTCCTCATGCTTTGCAGCAAGCAGTACTTTACCTACTGAGTCAAGTCCCCAGCCCTCATGTTTTCTTTATTTTTAAAATGAGATTCATGAAATACATGCCACTCAAAATCACAAAATGAGAACATGCAAGCCTTGTGTTATAACTTTTGTCTGAAACTCCTATGGCAGAAGCTACTTGGAGAGCAATGATGGCCTCCCAGAATGAAATCGCTTGTTAAAAATCAATAACCTGAGAAAGATAATGGAGACAGACACTGAGGATACCCAACCACAATCCAAAGCAGAAATCCAGAGACTTAAGATCTCAACAGTAAAGCAGACCTAAAATTTACCCACCATGACTCAGGGATCTGAGCAGAAGAGGCAGAAAGATTATAAGAGCCATGGCGGGGGAGAATATCCAGGGCCATCCCCCCTCAGCAACAATCCACAAAGAATAAAAACTGGCTACCTCTTGTATGATCCATAACCCCTATCCCATGGACTGGTCCAGCAAGCCCACTGAGGAGGGCCCCCTGCAGGCTGGGGACAGGGAGGATGGAAATGGAGGTACCATTATAAGACTTGCTCATACAATGTATCTAATTATTGACAATAAATATGAAGAACAAATCGTTCTGAATAGCCCTATGTAACTAGAATGGACAGGACAGGTGATGGGATGCCCTCCATTCCTCTGCATTCACTTGTTTTTCCCTAGAAGACAGTGATTGTGGGTCAAAGCTCTGGTTTTGAAAACTGTCTATAGACACTGAGAACAGATGGTCTCTGGGCAGTGATGTTCCTCTTTTGCTGTCTGCCACAGGTTAGTGGCGTGCTAAATAAAAATATAACTCCAAACTTGAGGACTGACAAACATACCACAACCTCAACAAATGGAAGCTCACGTGCACATTCATATGAATGAAACCTTGTAGTTTCTTTTTTTAAAATATTTATATTTATTTATTTTCAAGCAGAGAAATACAGAGAGAGGGAGAAAGAAAGAGAGAGCACCAGGGCCACCACCTTGTTGGTCTGGCATATGTGGGTACTGGGGAATTGAACCGGAGGTCTTAGGCACTGGAGGCAAGTGCCTTAACTACTGAGCAATCTCTTCAGCCCGAAACCTTATAGTTTCTTAAAAAGTTAAACATGAATTGCCACAGACCCAAGAATTCTGCTTTAAGTATTTACCCAAGAGAAATGAATACTTCTGTGTAAATTGTTCATAAAAGAACTCCTCATAATAGCCCTACCCAAACTGGAAATAATCCAAATATCCTTCATATGATAAATGGATTTAAAAAGTCAGTGAAGGTGTAGAATGTAATACTAATCAGCAATACAAGGAACACATGGCTGTAAACCACATATGAACTTCAAAAATACTATGCTATGTATAGGACGTTAGACATACCTGGTTACCCATGATGTGGTTTAATTTACATGAAATGCCTAGCAAGAGCAAAATTATTGAGATGAAAAGCAGAGCTGAGGAGCCTGGACCGGGCAACAACCACAAATGGGAAGCACTGAAATTTTTGTTGAGAGTCATGTAATTTTTTCATAATTTTTGAACTTTGATACAAAAAGAGTTCAGGAAACAGCTGGGTAGTGGGTATAGTACCTCACAAGCAGGAAGACCTGAGTTTGGGTCCACAGCACACACATCAGTGCCAGGTGGGCATGGCGATGCCCTTGTAATCCCAGTGTTTATGATGTGGGGATGGGATTCCTAGGTGACTAGTTAAACATCCTGAATTGGTGAGCTCTATGTTCAAGTGAGAGATTGCCTCGATAAATAAGGTGGAAAGCCATCCGAGGAACACCTGATGTAATCTCTGGCCTCCACACATGTGTACGTGCACTCCATTGCATGCATGCCTACACACACGAGAACATGTATATAGACACATGCACATATCACATCTATGTGTAAAAATTGATACATAACAATTATAGGTCTTTCTATAGCACAGTGGGTTAATTCAATACAGGAATCCAATGTGCAATGGCCAAGTCAGGGGAGTTACCATTTCCCTAAGAATTTAACATTTCTTTGTGTTGGGAAGTTTTAAACTTCTTTCAGTAAGAAAGTGTTTTAAGTATCCAGATTTTAGTTAAAAAGTTACTAGTCAGGTAAACTGAGGAGATGACTCCTCAGTGATTACAAGCACTTGTTTTGCAAGCCTGATGACATAATTTCCTTCCCCAGAAGCCAACTACAGTCAGATGCAAGTGATACGTGTGTTTGTACTTCCAATGTGCCAACAGCAATGACAGCCAGTCAGGAGTTTCCCAAAGTTTGTAGGCCAACTAATTTTTTGGCATTCACAATGGCAAAAATAAATAAATAAAAAATAAACAAGAGAGACCCTGTCTCAAGCAAGACAAAAGGACTGACACCCAAGGTTGTTCTCTGACCTCCTCATGTGTGCTGTGGCACACCTGTGCTTATACATACATACATACATACATACATACATACATACATACATATATATACACCATATATACATCCATGCATACACAACTCCATCCATCCATCCATCCATCCATCCATCCATACATACATACATACACACACACATACAAAAGAAAGCAGGGTTCATGGCCATCCTCTACTACATAGTGTGATCAGGGACAGCCTGGACCATATTAGATCCTGTCCTGAAGAAAATAAAATTCCCTGGGCTAGAGAGATGGAGAGATGACTCAGCAGTTAAAGGCACTTACTTGCAAAGCATGATGGTCTGGGTTCAATTCCCCAGAACTCACATAAGGCCAGATGCATCTGGAGTTTGTTTGTAGTGGCAAAAGTCCCTGGTATGCCTCTCTCTCTCTCTCTCTCTCTCTCTCTCTCTCTCTCTCTCTCTCTCTCTCTCTCTCTCTCTCTCTCTGTTTTTTCTCTCCTTACAAATAAAGAAAAAATATTTTAAAAACTCTAGCCAGGGGCTCAATTCACTAAAGTGCTCACTTAGCATGTACAAAGCCCTGGGTTCAATCCCCAGCACTGCATAAACCAGGTGTGATGGTATATGTTGATAATCCCAGCCCTTAGGAGGGAGAAGGCTCAGAAGTTCAAGGCCATCCTTGGCTATAAAGAGAGTTTAAGATCAGCCTGGGCTACATGAGACCCTAACTACAAAAATCAACAAATAAGTAAATGGAAAGAAATAGACAAATTACTAGTCAAACCCAAGAACCACTAAGACCTAAAACTGAGTGAAAAATGCAAGTAGGTGCTTGTTGGAAAATTGCAACATATGACCGCACTGAGATAACAAACTGATAAAATTCCTTAGAAATCTCAGCAATACCTGTACATTTTATAGAAGCATTTAATAAAATGGTGGTTTTTAAAATTTTAAAGTTAATAGATCACTTTAGATATACAACTTATTAATATCAAGTTTCTGTTGTAACAGGCAAAACAATATAATATTGATGTTTAAGGAAGACAGATTCCACACCTACTTATTTCCCCAAGACAAATAAAAAACAATGTCCACAAAACAAATACAAACAAATATTCATAGTGGCTGTATTCGTCATGGCTAAAAACAAGATTACCTAAATACCTGTGAATAGGTGCATGAGTAAGAAATTGTGCTAAATCCCCACAATGGATCCCATTAAGCAATGACAAGGAACAAGTTAGTGTCTGCCACACTAGACAAATCTAAAAAGAATTATGCTAAGCAAAGACAGGTAGATGGGGCAGGAGAGATGGCTTAGCGGTTAAGGCACTTGCCTGCCAAGCCTACCAACCTGAGTTTGATTCCCCAGTACCCATGTAAGGCTAGATGCACAAAGTAGCATGTGCATCTGGAGTTTGTTGCAATGGCTGAAGTCCCTGGTGTGCCCATATTCTCCCTCCCTATGCCCCCTCTCTGTCTTCTATCTCTCTGCTTGCAAATAAGCAAAAATAGTTTTAATAAAATTGGTAGATGGCAATAGGATCTTACCTTTGGCCTGGGGTGGATATTCAAGAGCTTTGACAGAAGCCTGTCTTGTTTGGGGGACCTCGTGGGTCTCTTTGATCAACAGCTCAGTGTGGGAAGGAACCAATGACTGGGACAGGGAGTTACAAGTCTGCTCAATTTTTCATGGGCTTAAGCTTCCTCCCATTCTAATCATGACCCTTCCTACCAGACGATGCCCACAGCTTCCTCGAGAGCCTACTGTGTGACAGTAAGGATTTTATGGTTTCAATTCGTTACTGGTTTAGCTTATTGTATAAGTCCCCGCCCTCCCCTTCTTTCCCCCCATTCCTTATATCCCCTTTCACATTCTCTCAATTCACCTGTCAGGTTTGCTTAGATGGAACCAATTGGTATACACTCTAACAGCCACAAAGACCTCCAGAGCCATGCCTTTCCCACCATCATGAACCTCTTAAACCTTAAGACAAAATAAATTCTTCCCTTAAATTATTTTGTCAAGTTGGTCATAGTAATAAGAAAAGAAAGAGAAGCTAAGCGTCCAAGATCACTTACCTGGTGGTTTGCAGGCTGTTGGAGGAAGGCCTTGGTCCCTCAGAAGCTGCTGGCTAGAGCTTTTTCTCAATTCTAACCACTGAGGCAACTCTACAGGGGAACTGCAAATATGCCAGGTGGCTTCATCAGAACAAGCCAGTGAGGGGGGGATTTTTGGTTGGTGTGATCTAATTGTCATAGTAACATCTGCCTCTCTTCTTTGCAGTGTACTTTCGGTTCATTAGAATCAAGTCACTAGGTCCATCAAGCGGAGGAAATTACATCAAGGCATTGTAAGGAAAGAATTTTAAGGTGAGTTTGGAAAAGACTGGAAGGAATCTCAGTGGCAAAGAAAAAAGTGGCTCTTTTTTAAAGTATAGGGCCTCAGAGGTTGACATCTCAGGTTCCAATGGCACAATGACCCTGGAAACAAGAGCATGTCGGGTAGTGGACAGGAGGTTTTATAACTTTTGCAATGTGGGATTGGGACATCCTAGCTCCAAAAAGAGGAGGAGGAAAGTGAAGACATGGGAGCTACAAGCTGTATGACCTGCAAGTTGTCTGAAGTCATCTTGGTTTCCTGGGGTGGCCAGACAACAAGTGCCTTCTTGGGCCTAAGATAGAGGAGGGGCAGGTGGCTGTCGATAGGCAGATCCCCTGGCATCTGTCCAGGGTTTGTTTGCTAGCTCCTTCAGGCAGGAATACCATGGGGAAGAGGCCAACGGATCATGTTATAAATCTACCAAGGGTAGAGAGAGAAATCAAACAATAAAAAACTAGACTCAATAGAAAACCAACAGTAAAGAATAGACTCAAATCCCTTTGAAAATTTACTACATAATAAAGGTAGTGTTTCATATTAGTGATGGAAAACTATACTAATTGTCATGCCACTGACAAATCAAATCATATTCTCAAAATAATTCAAGAATTATCTGAAAAAAATTGGGCATCTATATCTTCTATACAAAAAAATCAATTCCTAGTGAATCAAAACATTGTATTCTTAGAAATAAAATCTAATTTTTATAGAAATAAAAAAGACCATGGATAGCTAAAATAATTCTAAGCAGAAAGAACACAGACGGAGGTATCACATTACCTGACTTATCAAAATAACAGTTTCCAAGCTTTATAAAAGTTGACAAGAGTTTTGTTGACAATGAAAATTGAGACTCTTTTAAGATAGCCTTTTGTCAAATTCTTTCAAAGTTAAAACAAGTGTATCTTGGTAGCTCTATGTCCAATCTGTTCAGGAGCCTCCACACTGCTTTTCATAGTGGTGGAACGAGTTTGCATTCCCACCAGCAGTGAATGAGGGTTCCTTTCCCCCGCATCCTGGACAGCACTTAATTGTTGTTGGATTTTTTTAAATATATATTTATTGTCCATAATGAGTTACATTTAGTGGGCAAACAATGCGTTGTTATCCCAAATTCCCCAATTCCCCCCTCCCCATCTCTGATCAGTTGGATATCCTCCTCTGTGGGCTCTCTGTATTAGTCCTTGCGGCAAGGGATCCTGTATATCTTAGTACTCATCTCGGTCTTCCTGGCCCAAGTGTGTTGTTACTGATGGGTGCCATGCCTCTGGACAGTCTCCCCCACCACGGCTCTCACAATCTTTCCGCCCCCTCTTCCGCTCAGTTCCCTGAGTGGTGGTGGGTGAGTAATAAGGCTGCTTTAATGTTGCGAGCTTAGGGGTCCTTGTGTTGAAAATCCTTGGTTTCTGTCTCAATGGCCTATCCTGTGTTGATTGAATGACTGTGGTTATAGGTCCCTTGTTCATCTGTCATTGTCTGCTGGGTTCCCTATGGATCCTCCCTGATATGACTGTGGTAGATCCTCTCTTGCCAGGATCTCAGCCATCGGCCTACGGTTGGTTGGTAGGGTTAGATGGGCCACAGCTCTCTCGTTGCATCCTGAAAAACACAAACACAGATGCACTATGCAAACGTCTGACAGGGAGGCTACTAAAAATAGAAACTAGGTAATCCAGAATGGTGTATATTTGTTAACCTATACTGTTCTAACTCTCCGATGGAGATTGTATTTGTATTTTTCAGGATATAGCGAGTGAGCTGTGACCCATATAACCCTACCACCCGACAGCAGGCCAAAAGATGAGATCATAGCAAGAGATGAGCCACCACAGTCATATTGTGGAGGATCCATATGAAACCCTGCAGAGAAGGACGGGATGAACAAGAGACCCATAGCCACAGCCATTCAACCAACTCTGGATAAGCCAAATGTTGGATTTTTTGATAATTGCAATTCTGACTGGAGGAAGGTGGAATCTCATTGTAGTTTTGATGTGCATTTCCCAGATGATTAAGGATGAGGAGCACTTTCTTAAGTGAGAATTGGTCATTTGTGTTTCCTCCTCTGTGAATTCTCTGTTGAGATCAGTGCCCCATTTTATGAGGGGGCTGTTTGATTTTTTATTATTAATTTTTTGAGTTCTTTGTAAGTTCTAGAAATTAGACATTATTACAGCTAGCAAAAAATCATCTCCCTGTTTGATGGTGATCTATTGGCTCTGAGTATGGTATGCTTGCCAGTACAGAAGCTTTTGAGCTTGATGAGGTCCCATTGGTTAAGTGATTGTTGCACCTCCTGGGCTACTGGAGGTTTGCTTAGGAAGTTTTTCACCACTCCTATCTCATGGAGAGTTCCTCCTATTTTTTCTACTAGGGTTTTTTAGGATTTCAGGTCTTATGTGGAGGTCCCTGATCCATTTGGAGTTGATCTTTGTGCATGGTGAAAGGAGTGGGTCTATTTTCTTTTTCTACAGGTATTAATCCAATTTGTCCAGAACCATTGGTTGAAGATGCTATTTTTATGCTAGCAAACACTGTTGGCATCTTTGTCAAAGATCTACCAATGGAACCAGCTATCCCTCTACTAGACATCTACCCTCAAGATGTCACAACCCAGCGTAGAGACAGTTGCTCAACCATGTTTATTGCAGCCCAATTCATAATAGCCAAGAATTGGAATCAACTCAAATGCCCATCCCTGAATTAATGGATAACAAAGCTGTGGTACATTTACATGATGGAATTTTACTCAGAGGAAAGAAAAAATGACATAATGAAATTTAAAGAGAAGTGGACAGATTTGGAGCAGATCTTACTTAGCGAACTCACACAAGAACAGGAACTCAAAAGCCGCCTATTCTCCCTCATATGCAGGTCCTAACCAGGTTAAGCTTAAACTCTAAGCAAACCTGACAGGTAAAATGAGAGACTAGAAAAAAGGGTTGAAGACATGGGGACAAGGGGGGGGGCGACATACAATAAGCTGAACCAATAATGAATCATAATCCTAAAATCCTTATTTCCATACAGTAAGGCTCTCAAGGAAGAAGGGGTATCAGCTGCTAAGATGGGCCATGAATAGAATGGGAGGAAGAATGACTCCATGAAAAATGGATCAGACCTGGAACTCCCCGGCCCAGTCGTTGGTTCTTTCCCACACTGAGCTGTTGATCAAAGAGACCCACAAGGTCTCTAAAACAAGACAGAATTTGGTCAAAGTTCTTGAATACTCACCCCAGGCCAAAGGTAAGATCCTATTGCTGAAGAAACCACAGGAAGTCATTGCACTGAGAGACCCTGCAGGATCCATAATGGCAACCAGCCCCCAGATGCTAGCACATGCAGTTCTGGAAGGTGCTGCATAAGTGGCCAGAGGAAATTGGTCAATAATATTTGGAGAAAGCAGGGACCATTGATATACAATGCAGACTTGCCATGAGAAGGCTGAACACACTGCCTCCTGGGAGACATCAGCAAGCCAATAAGTGATCACTTGGGCAGGGGGTAGTCAACAGCTTTCAAATTGGCCAAGAAATCCGATAAGTGTCAAGGAGCCCTTAACTAGAATTGGGACTCAGGTGAAAATCCTATGGAAATCAAAAACTTGGGGCCCCAAGGAGAAACTCCCATTACTAGAAAACTACAGAGAGGCTAATCCCAATAGAATCTCGCCAAATTAGAAATGTGTATGGCATTTAACCAATATTGACCTCACTCTCCAATGAAGATCCTGTTTGTTTGTATTTTTCAGAAGGCAGTGAGAGAGCTGAGGTCATTCCAGCTCCACCAACGAGCTATAGGCAGAGGGCTGACATCCTGGCAAGAGATGAACCACCTCAGGCTTATCTTGTAGCTCCCAAATGAAACCCTGGAGAGAATGAGGGGATAGCAAGAGATCTATCAGCACAGCTAATCAGTAAACCCAGGATAAGTCAGACACCAACGATTTCCAACACGACCTAAAGCAGAAGTACAGAGGCCCTTAAGATCTAAACAATAAAGCAATCTTAAATCTCACCCACCATGACTCAGGGAACTGAGCGGAAGAGGGGGCGGAAAGAGTGTAAGAGTCATGGTGGGGGAGAATATCCAAAGACATTGCCCCCTTCAGTAGCAACACACAAGCAGGGGGGAGGGAGGGACCAGCTGCCTCTTGTGCTATCCTTAACCTCCTACCCCATGGAACCACCTAGTATGCCCACTGAGGAGGATACCCAGTGGATTGGGGACAGGGAGGAAGGAATCGGGGATACCAATGTAATATTTACTAATACAATGTATCTAATTTTGGACAATAAAAATATTGATTAAAAAAAAACAAGTATATCTTGACTCAACAACTCCATTGCTGATAATGTACCCTATGAAATTCACCCAAGCATACAAAGATATCTCTCCTCTCCTCTTTCTTCTCCTCTCTTCTCTCTCCTCTCCTCTCTTCTCCTCCATTCCCCTCCCTTTCCCTCCCCTCCTTTCCTCTCT
>PVHP010002669.1:0-52500 GCA_004024765.1 Zapus hudsonius
GCTCCCAAATAAAAAATAAAAAATATTCTTTAAAAAGATGATCAGAAGATATGGTCAAAAAGAAAGGACCAAGAATCTGGTGTTAAGGGCTGGAGAGATGGCTCAACAGTTAAATGTGCTTGCTTGCAAAACCTGATGTCCTGAGTTCAAGTCCCCAGTACCCACATAAGCCAGATGCACAAAGTGGTCCACACATCTGGAATTCATTTGCAGTGTCAGAAGGCCCTGGTGTGCCTATTCTCCCCACCCCCTCGAATGAATAATTTAGGGAAAAAACCTGCATATGATCAATAAGGCTTTTAAAGACATGTGCTTGATTCATTCAATAACCATCCACACATTTCGCATGTCTTAAAAAGAAGGCTTTGGATCCTTCGTGTACTTTCTCTAGAACTGCATATGGCTACAAGTCTGTAAAATGAGATGATGGCAATAATCACTTCCCAGAGGTGGAGTCTGGTCCATGTACACATCGAGCTCTTGGTTTTCCTGAGACCAGGAGACTCTTGTCCACTTTCTGAGAGTTGCATTTTGTGTTATCTCATTGAAGCTGTGAAGTCATTTGTTCTCCTGAAAGTTTAGAAACCCTCAACCCAGAAGGCCATGCATTAAATTCCCACCTATGAAGCTGATTTTTATGACTCAAGCTTATACTTGCGGCAGTGGGGAGGCTGAGGCAGGGTTCAAGTGAGTTCAAGGCCATCCTGGTCTGCATAGGGAAGACAGACCAGCAGAACGGCCGGCAGTACTCCCATGGCTGGCCTGTGAAGCCCACTGACTGCGTGGTGGCAATTCCCCACGAGGCTCTGCTGTCAGGCACCAAGTCCCTAAGTGGGCACCGACTTAGAGCCCCGTGGGGACGAGCATAACGTTCTCTCGCACCTTGCCCTCAGCTGGACAGACTGGAGGAGAAGCAGAAGGAGACCTACCGGCGCATGCTGGAGCAGCTGCTGCTGGCCGAGAAGTGCCACCGGCGCACGGTGTGCGAGCTGGAGAGCGAGAAGCACAAGCACTCGGACTACATGAGCAAGAGCGACGACTTCACCAACCTGCTGGAGCAGGAGCGCGAGAGGTAAGCGCGGGTGCGCCCACCCGCTGGCCCACCGGCCCGCCGGGCACTGCACCTGCCGCACCTGCCCGCCCCCAGCCCCGGGGCCCTGCAGACAGCGCCCAGGGTCTCCCTGGTGTCTGAGTGCGCTTGGGGTACCTCTGGTGCTATGTCCCCACCATGGAAGGAAACTCACGGGAATTTGATGTGAACTTGATCAATGAAACCCCTACATTGGAAAATCATCCCTACTAATAGCCTTCGATTTGAAATAATCTACTTTTGGGGTTTGAAATTTACTTTTCAGGAGGTTAAATGCTTATACTTAGCTGTTATAAATGAATCTTACTCATTAGTACCCGTGTAGAAAATCTTAAAATTGGTTGTGTAGAGATTATTCCCAGCTTAACTTGCTCACGGTTGATTACTTTGAAAACTGGAAGTCACCAGACAAAACCCAACCACAGCAAGTGAAAAGCTAGGTGAGCCTTCTGTTCTTGCCAACCAGAGTTTGCCGAGTAGGAAGCAGAGTAACTGTTTGATTCCTTCTGGTTAATCGTTCTCTCTCTTCCCTCCGACTTCCACAGTCCTGGAAACCAAAGCCACCGACACCAAATCCTGATACTGAGTCACCAAGCCTTAGGGTTTACCAGGTGACAGCGACCCGGAGGCATCTTTTTTTTTTTTTAATCCCAACTTTATTATCTATTTATTTACCAAAGATGTCACCTGGCTTTTGCAAATGTGTTCACATACTAGGAAGGTAATCACAATGAGAATAAGTAAGGGAATGGAGCCAGGTATGGTGGTGCACACCTGAAATCCCAGCACTTGGGTGGTAGGGGCAGTAGGATCCGAAGTCCAGGGTCAGCCTGGACTACATGAGACCCTTCCTCAAACAAAACAGAAAATATACCACCAATAAATAAAGAAGTGAAACAGAACAGGTTAACGGGTTGCATTTATAAAGTTTTTCTTATTATTGGTAATGCTAGCTCTGGTTGGGTTTGGTATGGGGAAGGAGAAGTAGAAAACAGAATTTGCTATGTCCTATAATCCTTATTTATTTATTTACTTATTATTTTGTGCTTCTTTTAAATGCCAGTGAGCCAAGATTTACCAACTTCATGTAAGAACACATAGATGATCTGTTTTGACATTTCTGGGTAACCAGTGATAATACCCCTGAAATCACTATTCCTTAGACTCTGGGAACTTTCCAACTTTGAGCCACAAACACAGCAAACAAGCCAGGCATCATGGTGGGGCATGGGCATAATCCCAGCACTTGAGTGGTGCAGGCAGGACAAACAGGAGTTGAAAGTCACCTCGGCTACATAGTGAGTTTGAGGGCAGCCTGGCTGACATGAAACCCTGTTTTGTCTTTTGTTTTTTTTCCCAAGGTAGCCCAGGCTGACTTGCAACTCATTGTGTAGTCCTAGGCTGGCCTTGAGCTCACAGAGATCCTCCTACCTCTGCCTTCCAATTGCTGGGTTTAAAGGCGTATACCACCACACCCGACAGTGAAACCCTGTATGAGCACAACACTCAGCCAACCAAAAGATACAGTGAGCAAGGCTATAAAAGCAAAGTGAATTCCATATATCAAAATAGCATTTTGTTAGATGCATTCTGTTGGATTGTGGTCCCATAAAAAAAGTAGCCACTTGTTTCTACTAACTTTTTAAAATATCTAAAATTGGGTAGGGATGTGTCTCAGTGGTAGTAAACATTTACTTACAAAGTGTACAAGCCCTGGGTTTGATCCCCAGCACTACAAAAAATAAATAAATTGCACAGAATAATTGAAATGAACTAATTCAAATACTTTTAAAGAGCACTTGTAAAAATTGTTTTTGATCACTTTGTAAACTATCTTACAAACAGGTTTTTCTACAAGCTCCTATACTGAACACCTTAGCTACCTCAGCTCACCTAGACTTGGTTTAGTTGAAGTTCATGGATGAAGTGATCATTTCTCCTGACTTCTTTTTTGTAGCCCTAGTTTTTGTGTTCTGTAAGAATACCTGACGTACTCAGACATGTGTGGAGGGCATTCTCATGTTTATTATGCCAACCCATAAAGGATTTCCTTCCTGGCTTCATGTTGACCCATTCTAGATGAACAAGGCTAGTCCTCTTCCTCTGTTTGGAGCTGTATGATTTTTTTTGAAAATTTTTAAAATTTAATTTCATATAAATTAAACAGGTTCTACTATTTTATTCCTTTGTCCCAGCTCCCATTGCCCAGGAGGTCCTCCTCAGTGGGGTTATGGTAGTCATGAGGGATCCTGAAGGTCTCAGTGAGCCCCTAAGGGGTCAAGAGGAAACCCTGATTCAGAGTATTCCTAAGCACTTTGTGGCTCCAATCTTTCCACCCCCTCTTCCACAAAGTTCCCTGAGCCATGGCAAGCCTGTTTTCAGTCTGCTTTAGTGCTGAGTTCTCTATGTAGCCTCTGTATTTCTGCTTTGACAGGTTTTAACTGATCATAGTATCTGTCACCATCACACTGGAACTGGTTGTCAGGCTAGCTGGAAGAGCAGTATTTCGTGTCACCATTTCCCCTGCAATTTCTCCTGGTCCCTGACAGACAGATGTGGAAGGGGTGGCGAGTCTCATGGTGGGCAGTCACTAACTTCTTGTCTTATGGATGGATATTGGTTCTCTCCGTTTTCTCTCTGTCATCTGTAAAAGAAAGCGATTCTCCAAACAAGAATGAGAGTAGCTTGGGTTAAAAGGGGTATGCAAATTTATTTGAGATTTTTTTGGGGTCTGTGTGCAAGCCCACTCTTCTTCTCCAGAGATCAGTGGGGCCTTCTTTCTGAAATCTGAGTTTCCAGATTATAGAATTGTGCCTTGGTTTCCAGTACCAGACATGAGTTCTCTCTCACTGAGTGGGCCTCATGTCCAATGAGAGATCAGTTGGTTACCCGCAGAGGCTGGAGCTGTTTAATTTTATTAAAAGAACAACTTCTTTCTTGATCAGACTTCTACTAGTAGAAAGTAGAAAGTGTTAAGAGTAAAGTTTGTTGTAATTAGCTTAACAAGCTTTTGGTACTTTCCTCATCCCCCCTGGGATCTAGATAAGAATCAATCTCTGTCAGTAGGTCTGTCTGTCTGTCTGTCTGTCTGTCTGTCTGTCTGTCTGTCTGTCTGTCTCATTGAGGGCACACTTGACTAAAAGTCCCTCTAGCCTCCTGATGACAGGCTGGTGGCTTTGGATGTCTCTGGGACAGTGCAGCCTTCAGAATTTCCTCAAAGGCCATGCCTGGGATTCCTGATGCCCTTTGGAAACACCCCTGCTAAATCTGCTTAGGGCTAAATCCTCTTTAGAAGTAAGCAGTCAGAACCGGAGCTGGAGGGCCTGACCTGGAGGCCAGCTCTGCCAGCTGCCCACAGGCTGGGCGCAGTGTGGACCACAGGCTTCCCTGGGCTCTGTTCAGGCCAGGACCACAAGTGGAGTCTGTGGAGGCCAGTCCAAGGCTTTGTTTGCAGCTTTGCTTTGCATCCCCTTCTCCTTCTCCCCAAAGGTCCCTTGTGAGCCAAATCCAGAGCTGAGATCTTTGCTTCTGAGACAGTTCCCTTGCATAAAGGGGAAACTGAGCCTGCGTTCACTCTCCGCTTATCTCTGTGGACTCTGCAGGTAGTTGATGACACTGGGGTCTCTGCTCTGAGCGACCCCTGTACCCTGCCTGTACTTGTCCTCTTCGGTGAGAGTCTCTCCCCCCCCCCCCCGGAGAAATGGCTGATGACAGTAAAAAGGGACCCAAGAGGCACAGAGGATCAGTCATGGGTGTTGATAAGCAATGTACACTCAGCTATTTCATGAAAGCAGAAATGCCAGGTTCAGGGCATTGCCAGTCTTCTGGGGTCACCTGCTCAAGCCCCTCAGTCTCAGGTGGAGACAGGAGACCCAGACAATGGTATAGCTCAATCAGGATCACTGGGCTAGATTTCCATGGAAACCAATACCTATGCCAACATGGCTGGTTTCCTTTGTGTGCGTGTAGGGTCTTCAAACCTCCATATTCAAAAGAGCAAACTAAAAGTCAGGGTTAAGGTTGCTATGAATATAGAAGCAAGGAGGTGTTAACATCAGCGGTACTCCAGCCTGTCAAGGGAGAAGCTTCCAGAGAGCAGTCTACTGGCAGGAGCAGCCTCTGTGCTTGCTTTGAGCTCACTTGGAGCTTCATGCAGTCCTCCGTTGAGGGTGCACTCTATTGGGGTGGTTGTACGGTGAGGCTGATGGTGTTTATGGGAGAGAGAAATAAAGCCTCCTCCACTACCTGCTGGTTGTTGCCACTGGCCTTCCCTGCTATGGGCAGCCATACTAGCAGATATCACGTGTCACTCTGCAGGGATCGTTAAATCATCCAGTGTAAGACTCTGCATTACGTTGTTCTGGGTTTTCTTTATTACAGGCCAACAGACTGCAGTCATAGTTCATTACCACCAGGTCCCATTCATTGATCTTGACAAGCAGTCTCATCCCAAGTTCAAAAGGGAAGGTTGGTGGTGTAAGTGTAACATGTGGCCTGTAGACTTGTGTCTGAATACTTAATCCCCTGTGGTGGCCCTGCTAGGGAAGGTGGTGGAACCTTCAGGAAGTGGAGCCTGACTGTAGGACATGTGCAGTGGGGTGGGCCATGAGGCTTCACAGTCCACCCACCCCTGCCTGCTGTCCTCCCTCTCTCTACTTCCTCCTGTGGATGTGATGAAGGGATCCTGGCTGCCTGCCCCAGCCACGCCTTCCCCACCGTGATTCAATCAATGAACCCTTTTCTTCCTTAAGCTGTTTCTGGTCAGCAATAAGACAGTAATGGATACAAAAAGCAACATGAAAAAAATACTAATTAGCATTCTTAGTAACAATGATTAAAAATATCTTTCATGATATTAAGATTAGGTAAGGAAAACTCCCTTTTCTAAACACTTTTTCCTGTTTGGTCCATATTTCTATTGAACTTGGACTTCAAAAACATAATTCTGAGATGAGATCACCTTAAAATTTTGTACTTAATTCTCTCTCTGCTGCAAGACTTTTGATTTGAATTTTAAACTTTACTAGGGTTGTTCCAAGAATGTCAAAATGGAGAGAACACAGTTATGTCAAAAGGAAACTTAAAGAACTGTGTGTGTGTGTGTGTGTGTGTGTGTGCGCGCGCGCGCGCGCGCGCGCGTATGGTGATGTGGGGGATGCTGTCTATATGTCATTGTAAATATAGGCTATAAAGCTTTTGGATTTCACAAGCTCAGCTGGGACTACATAATATATGACATCATCATATAATATTGCAGTAAGGCTTCCAAGTTTAAGTTCTTTTAAAAATAATACAAATCAGTATCTCAAGAGAAATCTCTTAACCTGTTCAGCAAAGACCCAGTGACAGTAGGGTGAGGAGCTTGAGGATGAAGCTTTTAGGCCTCATTTACCAGTGAGAGTGGGTGAGCATTTGCCTTGGAATCCACGGGACAGTCTGCACTATTCTGTTTGTGTCTTTATGTAAGGATGGCCGGTAAAAACCTACTGCTTCTGCACACTTGCTCTTGTGAATTGAGATGTGTTATATGAAAACACTCATCTCTGGTTCCCAGATGCAATATCCTTGAGTTCTTCACATTTGGTTGCCTTGTCCATGAAGCAGTGACAAAGTGACCTTTTTCAGTGGTGACAGAGAATCACAGTAAAGCACCCTTCAGAAAAGACTGCTCGTGCAGTGTAAGCTCAGCTCTTAGCAAACAGAGAAATCAAGGGGTGCAGCACTCAGTCTGCTTCTGTGTGCTAGGCGCTCTGCTAAAGGCTGCTCCCAGCAGTTCCTTGGGTTGACCTTCCTGACATGCTGAACACATTAATGTCTTATTTGCCCACAGAGCTATGCAGCGTGTGACTATTATCCTCGTTAACAGATTGGGAATAGAGAGGTCCAATTCCTTCTACCAAGTTCTCTTGCCAATAGTTAATTGGCAGAATGTGAGTTTGAAAAATAACTTTTTCTGTTTTCAAAGTTTTTACTTTCTGATCAAAACGAACACTTCATCCTCCCAATACACAGAAGAATGGATGGATGGCTTGAAAAGTTGGCCAGTGATGTGGACTGCATGTAGAATTCACAGAGTGTAACTTGGTCATGAGATGTACCACCTACTATCCGTATTTTACTGACCAAGAAAATTTCTAGGAAGAGACACTAAATTAAAATTAATTTTTGATTAGCATTGTTTTGGTTGCTCTCTCTTCATTCTTCTCCCCAGTCCTGCGTATACCCTTCCACCCCAATGTTCCCCTGTCCACTATCATGTCCCACTATGGTGAGAGCACAGCTTGTCATGTTTTGGGGTACCTGGTAGGTAGGTGTATGTTTTAGGAGATGGTATAAGCAATGCTGCATCATACTTGATGTGATCAAGCAATCAGGGTGAGAACAAAAGATAGCATTCCAGCCCTGGGAGGGTTGAGAATAGAGGTGGTGATCCTCTTAAAAGATATGACACATTACTATATCTACTATGGGCTGGGGATGGCTCAGTGGGCAAAGATGCTTGCTTGAGTTGCCAGTCCTCCCAGCACTCACATAAAGACAGAGACAAGGGTCACATGCTCCTGTGATCCCTCTGATGATGGGAAACAGCCAGAAGAATTGAAAGCTCTTCAGCTGTTATACTGGCATTTCTTTGCAGCAGCAAGAGAGGCTGTCTCAAAGAAGGTGGGGTGAAAGGACAGCACAGAGACCTTGAGGATGGATGCCGACCCACCCCGCACACACATTTTTTTAGAAAGTTGACGATAGGGTGATTATGATTATTAAATCTTTTAACCTAATAATTGACCTGTCCTCATTTGAATAGTCATCTAAGAAATAAACTAGAATAAGAGAATATCTAATCAAAGGGCTCTAATTTTATCACTCCTTTTCATCCCCTGTTAAATAAGATATTTCTTAAGAGCACAGAGTGAGGAAGCAGGTGACTGTCACAGGATGGATACTCTGAAAGAGGAGGCTCTGAGCCAGGGGACAGCTCAGTGGTGGGCCTGTGCTTAGCATGCAGGTAGCTCTGGGCTTAAACCCCAGTACCAAGAAAATAGAAAAAAAATCAGGTCTAAGCTTTTGGGAGTAGGAGGCACATAAGGGCATATAAAGATGTAGAGTCATATAAACTTCAGATGGATTTGATACAGGGGCTCTGGAACAGAAGAGATTATTAGGTGGAGTACATGGCTGTCTCCATGTGCTATCTGTGTGCACAGCTGTTGCTGTGTGTGCACAGCTTTATCTGTGTGCATGGCTGTCTCAGTGTACACAGCTGTTTCTGTGTGTGCACAGCTGTCTCTGTGTGTGCACAGCTGTCTCTGTGTGTGCACAGCTGTCTCTGTGTGTGCAAAGCTCTCTCTGTGTGTGCACAGCTGTCTCTGTGTGTCCATGGCTTTCTCTATGTGCACAGCTTTATCTGTGTGCATTGCTGTCTCGGTGTTGTGCCATAACAAAGACTACAAACTGGAGGCTGGAAACCTGAAATCAGAGGCCAGAAGGATCAGGTTCTCATGAAGCCTCTTTTTTCCTGGCTCACACATGCTGCCTTCTCCTCATGTATGATTCTTCATCACAAGGAGAGAGAGGGGAGAGAGAGAGAGAGAGAGAGAGAGAGAGAGAGAGAGAGAGAGAGAGAGAGAGAGAGAGGCTTTCTTGCTTCTTTCTGGTCTAACATAACCTTAATTACCTTCCTCATGTCCTATATCCAAAAACCATCTCATTAGTGATTAGGGCTTTGAGATGGGGGAACATTTCATAAATCAGTCCATAGAGAATCTAGGAGAGCAAAGTGCCATCTGATATGATAGTGCCTCAGAACCTGTAGCAGCAAAAGAATAGGTTTTCTTTCTGTGCCCTTGAAGAGCCATGAGAATTGCCAAAGTAGGGATGGACATGAGGACAGAATTGGAGCTGTCTTTAAATACCTTGTTGATTATTTATTGGCAAGGAGAGTAAGAGAGAATGAGAATGAATGAGCATGGCAGGGCTTTCTGCTTCTGCAAAGGAACACCAGACACATGCACCACTCTGTGCATCTGGTTTTATATGGGTACTGAGGAATCAACCCCATCCATCAGGCTTTTCAAGCAAGTGGCTTTAACCACTGGGCATTTCTCCTGCCCTGGGGCTGTTGCATTTATGATCTGACAGTGGCTGTCATTACCTGAACAATATTGAGCTCAGCAGTATTTCATCATGGGTGATGGAAAAGGGAAAAAAATTTCAATAAAAAGTTTAAGAGAATAAAAAATAAATATATCCCCTCAAAACTGTAAGCCAGAACAAAACCCTTTCCTGCCTTAAGTTGCTTTCTGTCAGGCATTTGGTCACAGCATTGAGAAAGTAATTGATTCAGAAAATTGGTACTGAGAGTGGGGATGTTGCTGCAATAGATGTGACCATATAGACACAGGCTTTTGGAACTGGCTTGTGGGAGGAATGTGGAAGAGTTTGGAACTTTGGGCTGGAGAAACTTTAAAATGCTGTAAGCAGAGCTTGATGGGCCATTCTGGTGGGAGTTTGGAAGATACGAATGCTGAGAGAAACATGCTGGGGAAATGGGTCATTAGGGGTGGATATGACCGCACTTCCTGTCTCTGGATGCAATGTGACCGCCTCTGCTCCTGCTGCGATGCCTTCCCCATTATGATGGAATATAGTCCCTGGAAATTGTCAAGACTCAGTATGGGCATCCACACATTTAATGTGTTCTTAAGAAAAGTACCAAATTATTGTGATTCTAAAACTACATTTTTGAGTATAGGAACTGTACAATGTAATGCCAAAGTTCATCATTTTTAAAAAAGGAAAACCCACATAAACAAGACCAAAGTTTTTTTTTTTTTTTTTTTTTTTTTTTTTTTTTTGAGACAGGGTCTCATACAGCCCAGGCTGCCCAAAAACCCATGTAACTAAGGATGACCTTGAACTCTGGATCCTCCCAAGTGTTGGGATTATAGTGTGTGTCACCACACCCAGTTTCTGCAGCCTTGAGGGTTACAGGGCTTTATGCACGCCAGGCAAGCCAGCTGAGCCACATCCTCGGACCAAGAATCATCAAATTTTGAAAGAAAAATAAACAGTAGAAATGTTTCCTATCCAGAAACAACAACAACAAAAAAAACATTTTAAAGATAAAATATGTGAAATTTATGCTAACAATACCTAGTAAGACCGATCAATTGGAGCTTGTAGAATTTCTAGAGATAGTTAGTAGTAGATACAGAACTTTAATGTGTCTTAAAAATGGTATTTCAAATCAGTTGGCAAGGCCAGGTCCCTTAGTGAGGGTTGTTATTATCATGAGTGTGAGTAGCATGGATAATTTGCATACCACACAGGACACAACGGCTCACACTTTCATCAGGGTTGCTTTCCTCTAGCCGGACCTGCTTTCTCCTTTTTCATATAACAGTTTGGGTTTGTGTCAGTGAGAAATGTAACATTTGCTTTTTAACTTTCCAAAGGACATATAAATCATAGGTAATAAAAATATATATTAGAGGAGTATATTGTAATTCTAAGATATGTAGCTGGAAAGTGATGACTTTACTTTCTTTAAAAAAGCAATATTATGATTTTCAGTCACATAAAATTTTATGAAAAGTAAATATGTGGTATAAATATTCTTTGGAAGAAAAACTGCCTCAGTGATCATGCTGGAATCATAAATTTACTGCTATATTTTTATAATTTCCTATACTTACATAAATAAAGAGAATGATGGAAAGACTTTAAATCTTGAAAAGAATAAGAGATTAAACACAACTTGGCCTGATTTATAAAATAATCTGGAGAATATACTTCTTTTCCTAAAAGCTGCATTTAACAGACTGGCTTAAATGAAAACAGAACAAAACAACTACAAAAACTACTGTGAAGAGACATACCAACCACTTAGTGAGATTCACATAAAATTTCACTTAGAAAGTTATTATGATTTGCTCTATAATTTTTAAATTAAAATGTTGATTTGAATAATGTAGTAAGGTTTGCAAGTAAAAATCCAGGCCTATTTTTACTATTCATCAGTGATCCCTCAGGAAGTAAAACAGAAGAGGATTGGATTCAGTTTTGAGTTACAAGTTTGTTGCAGCACTGTGGACAAAATCAAATATTAAATGGTGATAAGTGAGATAACTCTGTAGAATGAAAAACTCTAGGAATGCTACTCTAAGTTGACAGCCTGTTATCAGCATTAAAAATACCAGGCAAACAACTTTACACATTGACCAAGAAAGAATTAAGAAAGGAAAGTGTGTTGTCTCTTAGCACCACATGAGCAACTACATTGCATTCATATTTTCATTTGTTTTCCCAGGTGGGAGAAGGTACTCAGATTAGCATTCTGAATCCAGGATTCCAGAGAGGGAAACGGAGTTGAGGAAGGAGGCATTTTCAATGCTAGAATTGGTTCCTCTCTGGCTCCTTCCCCATGTGTACCCTCCCTTTCCCAAGAAAGTTCCTCATGGTGGTGAAATGTTTGAACAGAAAAGATTAATCAAAAGTTGGGTCTTTCATGCTCAGTGCACAACATATTTAGTTCTTGGATGTGAACTTTTAGCTAACTAATCAAATAATATTCAGGGGCTGAATTTGGGCCTCAGCTGAACTAAACGAGAGGTCAACTTAGCTTTGATTCCTTTCTCTGAAGTTCAGAAATGTGTGTCTTAAGGATTCTACTGATATTTCTTTTTAAAAAAACTTTTTCTTGACAACTTCCATAAATATAGAAAATACACCATGACCATAAATAACCCCCTTCCAATGATCATCTCACAATGCAAATTGAATTTAGTCCAACTTCAAAGGTCTCCATGGTCTTTACCAACTTTAACATTGTTCCAAAGTCCCAAGTCTCATCTGAGATTTAAGACTATCTCTTAATTGTGAGTCCTGTATAATAAAAATACAAGTTCATATTTCCAACACATAGCACAGAGTAAACATTTCTATTGCAAAAAGGCATAACAAGGAAAGGCTGAAATGATGCAAATAATAACCAACAGGTAAATATCTCAAACATCTTTAAGTTTAAGTCCAACATATGATCAATGACGAAAGTATGGATTTCAATTCTGCCCCTCTAGCTGGGCTGAACAGCTCAGGGAAAATTCCATACCAATTCAGCAGAGCTCCAAGGTAGCTGTTCCACAGTCCTGGTGCCTACAAGACATCCTTGGGTCTATACTGCAAAACACAGTTCATCTTCGCAGCTCCATACAATGGCCTTACTTAGCCTCCAGTACAGGGATTTCAACCCCTGTTTCAAATGCCATATATCAGCAGCAGCTTCTGGAACCATGTGCACTTCATAAAGGTCTTCACTTCACAGAGCAAGCTTCCTCTAGTCACTTTGTTTGGACAACACTCTGCTCTCTTTGCTTGGGACACTTAGCATTAAACTGTGGTTCTCTCAGGACAGGGGCCTGGTCTGTCTTGTTCTCTCTGCATTGTCAGTGCCCAACACAATGGCTGATCCTCTGTGGGCAGGTCTTTGTTGTGAGTTCTTCTTTAAGGAAGTATAAGACACTTGCTTAAAGCAGAAAAGCTCAGGAAGGTGTGCAGTCCCTGTCCTCAGGACCTGATCGTGCGACATTTCTAGATACTGTGAGGGCAAGTTATGTCATCTTTCAAATATTTCCTTTAGCTTCCAAGAAGCTCCTAATAAGTACTGTCATTTTAGCCAGGGAATGTTATTTATCATAAGTAAATCCATTTTAATGAATCTTAATGAGGATTTAAATTACTTTCAAATGTTATCATTTAGTGCTGTTACACAGTGAAGAAGGCTGCGATTGAAATTCACGATATCTTTTAAGAAGATCTTCCAAAGGTAAAAACAAAACAAATACATTTCTTCCTGCTATATCCTTGTTTCTAAATGTTGATTTTATATGGTGTGATCATAACCAATGTTTTTAATTCAAGTTTGAGTGGCCAGAAGCACACTGAAGAGACATACCAGTACACGCCATTTGACATTGTAATCAATCCTGACCTCTTGGTTCCCTTTTATTGAAACAGGCTTGTAGGAGTCTTGGCTCTTGGGTGACCAATGCTCAGGAGTTAGGGTGCAGGAAAACTCAATGGTCGTGCAAAACTTCCAAGGAGTCAGAGGCCTTCAGGCTCTTAGAGATTCTACAAATGAAATCCACAGACCAGAGGATAAGGTTCAGAAAGATTTGATAGATTATAAATAGAACTAAGAAAGGGAAGAGAGACAGAGCTCTTGCTGGTGAGACAGAGGGGATTTGAGAAGTCCATCTCAAGATCAGGTTGGAGTTTTGGTTGTGTTGTTGTTGTTCATTTTGTTTGTTGGTTTTTCGAAGTAGGGTCTCACTGTAGTCCAGGCTGACCTGGAACTCACTTTGTAGTCCCAGGTTGGCCTTGAACTCACAGAAATTCTCTTACCTCTGCCTCCCGAGTGCTGAGATCAAAGGTGCGCACACATCACAATGCCCAGCCAGGTTTGAGTTTTTTATGTGAGCTTCATGGATGGGCACCTGGTCTAGTCAGCCCAGCACTGACCTCGGGTTTTTAGGGTCAGGATTTCTGGAAAAAAAGCAATCTTCCCAGAAATCTTAATTTTCTAGAAGGACCTTCTCAAAAGGGAGTGGGGATAAAACCCCAAGGTAGCAGCCCATTTTGATGTGTCTGACCTGTAGTAAAGTGTAATGACCTCGAGTTTTCCCTACAGGCCAAGGGCAATTCCCTGCTTACTCCAGGAAAAAGCTCTTTGCTTTGGGGTCCTGTCACTCCTAAACTATCTTGTTATCACACAGGATTATTTTGTCTGTATCACAACTAAACCACTAATTTGTATTTTAGGCACGTTTACAAAATGAATAAAGTATACGTAAACATATTATGAGTTATGCATTGTGGACCTTTACTTTCAAGTCTTTAACCCTTCTTGGTCTTGACATTTATTTAGCTTTCATAACAGCATGCCTGCCAGTTAAAATCTATGTCCTTCTCCTTCAGTGGCGTGAACTGCAGACAGAGGACTTGGAAGCCTAGCTCCAGGTATCTACCAGGAGGTTGCCCGTCAATCACCAATATGCCCCTCCTGCCTGCCTCACCCACACCCCGGCCTTCTGAGACTGGCGGGGGTGGGGGTTCATTGTCTTCTCTAATTTCACTTCCCGATCCATATTAGCATAGGTAAGCAAAGCTACTAATCAACTAATATGTCATTTTACTTTTGAATGCTGCTTTATGTAACTTTTACCGAAATAACCCTATCACCAAAACATACATATTCAGTGCTGCAACCTTGAAATATATAGAAGTTTATGCTGTCATGAAATCAGACATTCAGAAAGCAAAAGGCATGACTGTGATGCAAGATTTTGGAGTTCAGGAGGGGTCCCTCAGGTTTATAAACACCAGTTTTGGTTCCTTCTCTTTTTAACAAAGAATTGATTTTTAAAATGAGCTCAAGAAAGATAAATGATGAATTATTACATTTATTAGGGAGAAATCGCAAATTGTAGGGTTATTTAAGAGTTATTAGGATCTAGGAAGAAGGCTAAAGCAGTCATAAACATGTAGGAAGTAGGAAGCATGCTCTCAGGTGGTAAACACTGCATGGTTTATAGGTTCATTTAAGGGAAATCGAGGTTTTCAAGGAAAGGCTGGAGTAGAGCCACAACCATGTGGAAGATAGAACTGAGGTACATGTAGAAGAAACACACAGCATCCACCCTGAGGTTCCCCTGGAAGGAACGGTGGGAGCTGAGGGAAGAATAGCAGAGGGGAAATATCAAAGCAGAGACCAGGAAATTCAGACGAGAAATGAGTAGTAAAGAGTTGTACCCATGGCTACCCTGAGCTTAGAGAAGTTACACAGGGAACAGAGCTAGGGGGAGAGGAAGCACCCATGTGGTGGATCTGGAGGGTAAGAGAAATACACACGTGGTAGAGTCAGAGGCCAGAGGAAAACCATACATGTAATTAAAGTGAGAAGTTACCCCAAACCATAAAGCAGAGGCAAGCAGAAAAGTTCCCCCACACCAGGAAGCAATATTATGCTCTCCCCCCACACACTGCAGCCAGGCTCAGTGGGGGTAGAGACCAGCCTCATGTGTATCCCTGTAGCCAGAGGGAGGAGAAGCCGACAGGGAATGACAGAAAGAAGGCCACAGCCTTTGTAGTATAGAAAATGTATTTTTTAGATAGATTCAGGTATGTAAGGGGAAGACCCTATTGGTTTGTAGATTTGGAAGGTGGACCCCAGGGCCAGCTCACCTGGGGTCCACCTTCCTGGCCAGGTAGTGTGCTAGACTGTGGGCAGCAGGGGCCGCTGTAGGTCAGTCTCTAGCCGACTCTCAGCCTTCCATTCATGCCAGGGCAAGGTGGCATGGGGTGTCATCTCCTGGTTCTCTCTGGGCCTCAGTCTCTAACTGAAGCTGCCTGAAAGAAGCGAGCGGTCTCCTATTTCTCCTTTAGTTGGACATTAGGAATGCAGAGGAAGCAAACCTTAAATATTTTTTCTTCATATTTTTTTCTATGCCTTAACGGTGGCTTCCATTGATGGAATATTAGAAGAAACCTAAAGTCTTACTAAAATGCTTTTCAAAGATTTCACTCTATTAACTTTAAATTAATTTAGCTGATACTATGTTTTTATTTTGTAATTGAAATAGAATTTAATAATAATATAAGTACCATGCATATTCCATGTATATGGGCTAGAAAAAATTACATTAGAACTTTTAACCTACCTAATGGCATTTGAACCTATCACTCAGACAGTGAGGAAGTAAGAAGGAAAGAAGAAGAAAAAAAGAAGGGCAGAAAAGGAAAAGAGAGAGAACTGTTTAAAAATAGGAGATTTTGTGTGATGCAGTGTGACGTTAAGCATTTCGTGGGGACTTCTTGGCTGGGTTGATTTACTTGTTTGTGTAGACAGTGATGGTTCCCCCATCCTATGCAAAAGTATTTTTAGGGGTAAAAATCAAGCAAATAAAAAACCTGACACAAACTTCAAAAAATGAGATTCAAAATAAGGGGCACTTGGCATCCTATCGTCCACACTAGAGTGTTTTCCCTTCGGTACACATAGATTAACTCACTTTGGCTGAAATTTGAAGTTTTTCCTGTTGGGCAAATAATAGCTGAGACTCTGGTGGGATCCCTATTTATATTCTAGCCTGTTCAGAACAGAGCAAGTTTGAGAAATCCAGAGTGAGGCCCCCCTGAGATTTTATGCACATCCTTCCTTTTACCTTTCTTCTCCAACCTGAGCCTTTCCTGGGGGCTGAGCACCCTTCCCATTCCCAAGAGCTCAGCTCAGAGGCCCAGCCCTGCTCACAGCCCACCTTAAATCTGCACCCTAAGAAGTGCTGTAAGGGAGGTGACATCATCAGCTTGTGGTCCCAGCGGTTTTGCACAGCATTCACCTGGCTTTGTTCGGATGGCAGAGTGGAATGTGGTGGTTAATTCCCTGTGGATTTGGGCAGAGCAGAACATTCTTCAATACCCCTTAGAAAAAACAAAAACAAACCCCACAAGCAGCATGCTTCCTAGCATGGAGGGAGGGAAGTCAAGACGGTTCCTTTCTTTGAACGGGCTCCCTTGCAAAAAGCCTCTCCAAAGCTGGTTGGGGACATTTGTAGCATCCTGAGCATTGTGACAAGGTCTGTAGGAACTCTGCCTCTCTGCTCCCGGCCACAGATCGGTGACAACCCTTGAGAATTACCAGCTCATTGTGACAGAAGCTGACCAGGATGCACCTTGTGGTATGAGTACTGCCATGGCTTTTCGATGGAGGGGAACATTAGCATTCTGTGGAAACCGTGGGGTGTTTGTACCGGAGCTGAAAAATGTCTTATCTTGCTACCAACATCCAAGTGATCTGCTCAGAATGCTTTTACAGACAGTTTTTCTACACACTATGGATGTAGTTTTCCAAATATAATTTTTTGATGAGCAAAAAAAACAAAATAAGGTTAAATATTGTTTTCAACACTGTTATGTTATGCACATTTTATGTATATGTGGAAATTCTATAAAAGTTGGCAACAATTAGAATGCACAGTGTCCAGAGAAAGCCCTGAAGCATTGTTCTGAAGCATCACTAAAGCAAACAGGTTCAGCTGGGAAACGGGATGGGACTAAAGTTTGGATTCTGTTAAGCAATGTGCAAGAAAACAGTTCAACTTTAGTAATTTTGCAAAAAATATGGAGTTCTGCAGAGTGTATGGAAATAAAGTTTCCATGCAGTGCTCACAGAGCTTGGAGGGCACTGTGTTTCAGAAAAAATTATAGCGTTATTTCAGATTCGTGTGACTTGTTTTAGAGAAAGCTGGTATGGCTTTCATCTGTAGATGTAATTGTGTCGCAGATTGAAAATGGTGTTTTGTCTCGCGTTTGAAGTGATGAAAAGCTTCAGTTCAACTGTGAGGAAATCAGGCTGACTTCACTGATTTCAGTGACTGGATGATCTTTTGCTAATTTATAAACCTAAATGCCCTTTCTACAACAGAAGGGTGTTCACTTTGCTTTTTTCCTCTAGATGAACAGCAGTTGGAGTCAAGATAAAACTAAGTATGAGCTTCTGGAATTTTATTTTGCCTTTTGATTTTTTTCCCTATTATCTTGGAAGTTGTCCCCCAAACTGGGTAAATATTAACAGAATTATAAAACATTTAGTAAATTTTTTCATGAGTTTCTATTTTAAAAACTTTCAAATGAACTTTAGATATAATAGCAATATTTTAAAAATATTGATTTGTAAGCAGAAAGAGAGAGAGAATGGGTGTACCAGGGCCTCCAGCCACTCCAAAGAAACTCTAGACACAGGCAACACTTTGTGCATCTGGCTTTACATGGGTGCTGGGAATCAAACACGGTCTTTAGGCTTTGCAGGCAACTGCCTTAACCACTGAGCCATCTCCCCAGCCCCAAGAGCAATAATTTTTAAAGTTACTTTTCTGAGCAAAGAAATATATGGAAAAACTACTCTAAAAGATCAATGCACTGAAGTGAGCTTGCCGCTTCATTTGTATGTCTATGCTGTTTTAAACAAGTCTTATTTATGAAAGTGCATTTACTCAAGACAAATTGATTCTTACATCTTAATGATAAGCTTTACAATGGAATATGGTTTTTTTTGGGAAGCTCCCCAAATGTATACGCGGAAAAGCGTGACTTTCATGCAATGCTCTGTCAATCCATGTACCAACACCCTTTGTGGTGTCTCTTGTCTGAATATTCTCAGGAAATCTCAGTCATGCTTTCAGCCCCTCTCTTCATGTTCTGTGTGACATCAGGTAAATCCCACAGGGAACAGGCCCCACACCAGCTTGGGGGGCTTCAGCTGTGCCAGCAGAAACCAGAACCCATCTCGATAGCCTCCTTGCCCACTGGCCTCCCCAAGCAAACTCTTGCATTTCACTTTTCTCCTGAAGGAGTTTCCTGTGGTGGTAATTCACAAGTGTCTCCTAACAATCAGGTGTGGTGATTGATAATGAGGTGTGGTGAATGTGGGAATAACAAAGGGAAATCTCCTGGGGTAGAAAGGGAAGGGTGAAGGGGACACCAGGCTGGAAGAGCCCATAGCCACATATTTGGGTGACAAACTTGTATGACTCATGACCTTTACTGTACCTTGTGAAAATTATTAAAATTATCCACCTGATCCTTCATAAAGACCTTACAAAGAATAGTACTCCCTTCTTCTGTTTTGAAAATATTTTATCTCACTAATCTGGGAGTCTTTGCAAAGTACATTGAACAATTTAAGAACTCTGAAAACACAATAGAGGTATTTTTTAAAATATCTTATTTATTTATTTAAAAGAGAGGAAGAAAGAGTAAGACAGAGAGAGATAGAGAGAGAATGGGCACACCCGGACCTGGGCATTCAGCCATTGCAAATGAACGCCAGACACATGAGCCACTTTGTGCATCTGCTCTAGGTGGATATTGGGGAATCAAACCCAGGCCATGAGCAAACGCCTTGAACTGCTTTGCTGTCTCTCCAGCCCAATACAAGGTTTGTTGTTCTTTCTGGGGAAAAGACCTATGAACTGGGCCTAAGGGGGACAGACAGGAGCCCATAGGATTATTGTGTGCCATGTCTGCTCAGTTCAGAGCAGCCTGCAAAACACTCCGTGGTACTACGGAAGTTAGCGAGCAGAGAGCCCAGCTCACTCCCAGTTTGAATTCGCTCTTCTTCAAAGTTTATGGTGACTTCAACAGTAGGAATTTACCATCCAGTTTTGGTGGGCAACAAAGAGCAGTGGCAATACCATGTTGTTTGGTGGCTCTAGCCCCCTCCTCCACACCCGTGGGAGATTGCATTTCTGGCTGGGATTTTTGTTGAGTAACATGGCTTCCAGGAGCAGCATTACCTACCCACATAGGATACCTCTGTTCAAACTTTGTTTTCTGAGCTTCAAAGTGGAGGGTTTCCTTATAGATTTTTCAGACATTTTCAGTTTGGGTTAAGCCTGCTTTTCATCCCTTTCTCTCCCCGACCCACTGCCTCACATCCCGGCTTAAACCTTCCATGCCTGGCACATCACGTGTGTTCACTACTCCTCTCCTCCTACTCCCTTCCATGTTGCAGCTACCTTCTCAGTGTTGGCACAAAGCACCAATCAAAAGCAGCAGTTGGAGGAAAGTTTCATTTTGGGTACTGTCACAGGGGAAGTCTCATCCAGGCAGGGATAGCATGACATGAGCAGAGCCTGGACATCACCTCTGCCACAGCAGGTGGAAAACAGCAGCAGGAGAGTGAGCCAAACTCTGGTGGGGGGAGGGAGCTGGCTGTAATACCCCAAAGTGCACCCTCAACAAGACACCTCCCAAGTTGCCACCAGCTGGAGATCAAGCATTCAAAACACAGGAGTTTACCGGGACACCCGACTCAAAACTAGCACAGCCCCTTTCTAGCTTCTCCGTCTGTAGACACTCACTTTACTTACTTAATGATTTGCAGCTAGAATCTGCAGGTGAGGGAACAGGAAGCACTCCAAGTGATGAAAGAAGACAGCCAATGAGATGCTTCTTTAGCCTTGTAAACCCTGCCTATAGTGACGCTCCTGTGGCTCTGGAGGATTGTAAAACAGTCTTTTCTTCCCATTTTACATACAAAAATACAGCCTGTAACAATGTATTGTAGGGCTGGAGAGATGGCTCAGCACTTATGGGCACTTGTTTGCAAAGCCTGACAGCTTGGGTTCGACTCCCCAGTAACCACGTAAAGCCAGATGCACAAAGTGGCTCATGTTTCCAGAGCTTGCTTACAGTGGCAGGAGGCTTTGGCACACTCAGACTCTCTCCCTTTGTTTCTTTCTCTCTCCCTCTCTCTGCTGGCAAATAAATTTTTTCATGAATCGTAAGGACAGAGAGGATGGCTTGCAAGGATAAAGTGCCTGCCATGCAAATGCAAAGGCCTGAGTTCAGATCCTTAAAACTCATGTAAAAAGAATTTGTGAGAGGCATCTGCACTCTCAGCATGCTTACCTGGAGAAGCGGGCAGAAACAGGATTTCCTAGAAGCTCAGGGCCCAGCCAACATGGCAAAGCAGCAGTGGATAACCAAAGGTCAGGCCTCAAACAAGATGAAAGGTTCACACCAACACCCTGAGTTGCCCTCCGACCTCCAAACACGTGCCTTGACATGTACATTTCTGCACTCACACATGAACATGCACCCATATGCACAGACAAAATAAGTGAAATAAATGAAAATTAAATTCTAGTAAAAATCTTCATGTCTTCTTCAGAACATTTCTATAGTAATTTCTATAGTAATTAGGTAACAATTTGATTTTAAATGGCTTTTATATGCATGTCGAATGATTTATTCCAGAAGGCAATGTGACACAAATTCTACTTACTTGGCTAACAGTAACATAAGCATGAAATGAAAATATCCAAATAATAAAGTTGTGAAATACATTAAAAGAATAAAATATACTTAAATACATATTAGTTGTTCATAACTTATATCCCTTATAAGCATATTAATTATTGAATTACATTCTTAAACTAAAATATGGTGAGCAATTTCAATCTTAACTCTATAAAAACTGATAGATTAACTGACAAACATGAGATTGGCAAATAGTAACTCTGGCATTTGTATTTCCTGTTTTTCAAAGTTATATGTAAGTCATATGGATGCAACATATTTCATACTTAGTTTAAAAATTCCCGTATTGCCACGTTTTTACATTGAGAGTTACTCACATTTACTTGCTACGTAGTCCTAAATCAGAAAACTGATAGAATCTTTGCCAGTTTTGATTTCAAAGAAGATGTTTATTTAGACCAGCTTCTGAATCAGAAAGCCCATCTTGCCTTGGTATATCAGGTGGTAAGTTGCACAGTTTATTTCAAGGGTTGGTTCGCCATGAGAAAACCTGTATGTTCTTCTTTTCTGGACCTTCCCTTTTATTTAAGTACATTTCTTCCTTTGAGGTTATTGGTTCAGAAGTGCTGGGTGAGGCTGCTGGAGGCTGCTGGCTGAGTGGGTGGCAGTTCCCTGATACTCCCGCCTCTCATTTTCCTCATGAGGATGAGGTGGACCTTTCTCATAGGGTTGCCATCAGTGTAAAGTAGACACGAGTTACTGGAGCATAGAAAGTATCGCATAAAGTCACTATTATTGCACAACCCAAGCTCTACTACGCGTTTTTTTAAATGAAAGCCTATGTATATATAGAAAGGTATACACCATCTGTTCAACTAATGAAATTTCATTAAGAATCCAACAAGGAAATTCTAAAACAGAAACCAGCATCCTATGAGCGCTGCTCACGCCCCTGGTAGTCACTGCCCGTCTCTGATGGTAACTGGCATCCTGGCTTCCGATTGGGTCTGCGGTTGGCTGTTTGTGATTGATGTTATCAGAGCAAGAGATAAAGGGCTGGTGTAACAGCATTTTACTCTTTTTACCCAAGACTTGAAAAACTACGGGCTACTCATTTAACATAGAGTTATATTTTGCGTTCTAGGTTGAAAAAGCTCCTTGAACAAGAAAAGGCTTACCAAGCTCGCAAGGAGAAAGAAAATGCCAGGCGGCTCAACAAGCTGAGAGACGAGCTTGTGAGGCTCAAGTCCTTCGCCCTCATGCTGGTGGATGAAAGGCAGATGCACATTGAGCAGCTCGGCCTGCAGAGCCAGAAGGTGCAGGATCTCACTCAGAAACTGAGGGAAGAAGAAGAGAAGCTGAAAGCTGTCACGTCCAAATCCAAAGAGGACAGGCAGAAGCTGCTCAAGCTGGAGGTGGACTTTGAACACAAGGCCTCTCGCTTCTCCCAGGAGCACGAAGAGATGAACGCCAAGCTGGCCAACCAAGAGTCTCACAACAGGCAGCTCCGCCTCAAGCTGGAGGGCTTGTCTCAGAGGATAGAGGAGCTGGAGGAGACCAATCAGAACCTTCAGAAGGCAGAGGAGGAGCTCCAGGAGCTAAGGGCAAAAATCGCCAAAGGGGAGTGTGGGAACTCCAGCCTCGTGGCCGAGGTGGAGAACCTCCGCAAGCGAGTGCTGGAGATGGAGGGCAAAGACGAGGAGATCACGAAGACCGAGGCCCAGTGCAGGGACCTGAGGAAGAGGCTGCAGGAGGAGGAGCGCCACAGCCAGGAGCTCAGACTTGAAGTGGAGAAGTTGCAGAAGAGGATGTGTGAGCTGGAGAAACTGGAAGAGGCCTTTAGCAAGAGCAAGTCCGAGTGCTCCCAGCTCTACTTAAGCCTGGAGAAAGAAAAGAACTTAACCAAAGAACTGCTCAACGAGCTGGAGGCCGTCAAGAGCCGCGTTAAAGAACTCGAGTGTTCTGAGAGCAGATTGGAAAAGGCTGAGCTAAGCCTCAAGGACGACCTCACAAAGCTGAAGTCGTTCACGGTGATGCTGGTGGACGAGAGGAAAAACATGATGGAGAAGATAAAGCAAGAAGAGAGAAAGGTGGACGGGCTGAATAAAAACTTCAAGGCGGAGCAGGGCAAGGTCATGGACGTGACCGAAAAGCTCATAGACGAGAGCAAGAAGCTCTTGAAGCTGAAGTCTGAGATGGAGGAGAAGGTGTCCGGCCTGACCAAGGAGAGGGACGAGCTGCTGGGGCGACTGAAGAGCGAGGAAGAGAGATCTTGCCAGCTCAGCTGCAGCGTGGACTCCCTGAAGAAGAGGGTCCACGGGGCGGAGGAGGGGGAGAGGGAGGGGACGCGAGGGAGGCCACGCAAAGGCCCCGAGCTGCCCTGCCCCGAGGACAACAAGACCGAGGAGCTGACCCTTGAAATCCAGAGGCTGCAGCAGCGGCTGCAGCAGCTGGAGGTGGTGGAGGGCGACCTCATGAAGACGGAGGACGAGTACGACGAGCTGGAGCGCAAGTTCCGAACCGAGCAGGACAAGGCGAACTTCCTGTCGCAGCAGCTGGAGGAGATCAGGCACCAGATGGCCAGGCACAAGGCCCTGGAGAAGGGCGAGGCGGCGAGCCAGGAGGCCGAGCTGCGCCAGCGCTGCCGCCTGGAGGAAGCCCGGAGCCGGGACCTGAGCGCCGAGGTGCAGGCGCTCAAGGAGAAGATCCACGAGCTCATGGCCAAGGAGGACCAGCTGGCCCAGCTGCAGGTGGAGTTCTCGGTGCTGCAGCAGCGGTTCGTGGAGGAGGAGAGCAGGAACAGGAGCCTGGGCCAGGAGGTGCTGAGCCTCTCCAAGGAGCTGGAGCTCTCCCGGCGCTACAGCCGCGCGCTGCGCCCCAGCGGCACGGGGCGCAGGATGGTGGACGCGCCCGTCACCTCCACCGGCGTGCAGACGGACGCGGGCGCCCAGGCCGCCGAGGACGACACCCCCGCCGGCTTCATCCGCAAGTCCTTCCAGGAGGAGAAGCACATCATGAACAACCTCCGCCAGGTGGGGCTGAGGAAGCCGGCCGAGCGGACCTCGGTCCTGGACAGGTATCCGCCCGCCGCCCACGAGCTGGCGCTCAGGAAGTCCTGGATCCCCTGGATGAGGAGGAGGGAGCCGGGGTCCGCGCCCCCGCCGGAGACGGGGCCTCGGGCGGGCCCGGGGCACCCGGGGGAGCTGGTCCTGGCCCCCAAGCAGGGCCAGCCCCTGCACATCCGAGTGACCCCAGACCACGGCCACAGCACCGCCACCCTGGAGATAACCAGCCCCACCTCCGAGGAGTTTTTCTCTAGCACCACGGTCATTCCCACGCTGGGCACCCAGAAACCCAGGATCACCATCATCCCAGCGCCCAACGTGATGTCTCAGAAGCCAAAAGGTGCGGACCCTGCTCTGGGCCCCGAGCGAGCCATGTCTCCGGTCACCATCACCACGTTCTCCAGAGAGAAGACCCCAGAGGGTGGAAGGGGGGCGTTCGCGGACAGGCCTGCGTCCCCCATTCAGATCATGACCGTGTCCACCTCCGCGGCGCCCGCTGACCTCGCCGCGCCTCCCGAACCTCAGGACGTGCCCGTGGGGAGGACTGTCCTCAAAGTGACCCCCGAAAAGCAGACTGCTCCCACTCCAGTGCGCAAGTACAACTCCAATGCCAACATCATCACCACGGAAGACAATAAGATCCACATCCACCTGGGCTCGCAGTTCAAGCGATCGCCCGGGCCTGGGGCTGAAGGGATCAGCCCGGTCATCACCGTGCGGCCCGTCAGCGTGGCAGCCGAAAAGGAGGTGTCCACCGGCACAGTCCTTCGTTCGCCCAGGAACCATCTCTCTTCCCGACCCGGGGCGAGCAAAGTGACGAGCACCATCACCATCACGCCGGTCACGACCTCGTCCACCCGAGGAACCCAGTCAGTGGTGAGTAGAGCAGAGGACTCCAGAGCTCAGGCCAGACGCGCCTCGCCCTCCGGCGGGTGGCCCACGGGTGCTTAGAGCAGGGGCCTCACTGAGAAATGAAGACCGAGTGGAAAAGGTTTCTCTGAGAAGTAAAAACCAGCCTTTCGAGTCAAAATTGACATTTTGATAGATTGGGCCAATTATTCATGTAATTTATAAAGACCCTTCAAAATACTTGTAAGGACAATCTCTTTAAAATGGCAGTGTAGCATAATCCTAAGGATTAAGGCTTGATTTTTATGTTTGAAATGCTTTTAAAAATAGTCAATATGCAGAAAGAATTAAAACTATTCTCAGGTTAATTTCTATAATGTAAACATTCAATATGTGATTATATGTGGCCACAGCCATACTTAATTCCTAAAGAAAGATGAAAAGATTTACACACCTTTAATCCCAGAACCCAGGAGGCAGAGGTAGGAGGATCTCCGTGAGTGAATTCCAGGTCAGCCTGGGCTAGAGTGAGACCCCATCTTGAAAAATTAAAATTAAAAAAAATTTAAAGAAGTGACTTATATGTTTAAAAACTACATTTTATCCTCATATATATATATATATATATCTTGCAAAGATCAAATGCTTTATAAATATTATGCCTAGGTAGAATGATTATAAGAAAGGATGTCCAAAGAACAAAACTAGACCTTAAAAATAAATTGTACTTTTCAAAATAATTCTAGTAACTGCCTTCATTTATCAGCAACAAGATTCTCAGAGAAAAGTGTGTATTATTTAAATGTTAATTTAAGATAACAGAGTGGAAATTATGATTCCTGAATACAGAACAAACTTTATAGTATATATTAAAATATCTTAAGAGAAAGGAAACTCATTAAGTATAGAAACTCTGACTTATTTTCCTATATCATGTCTATAATTTACATTAATTCTCTCTACAAATACTCAATGAAGAGCTTTTCTTTTCAGACTTTAAAAATTGTTTATTTATTTGCAAGCAGAGAGAAAGAGAATGAGAGAGAGAGAAAGAGAGAGAGAGAGAATGGGTGCACCAGGACCTCCAGCTGCTTTCAAACTCCAGATGCATGGACCACGTTCTGCATCTGGCTTTGAACCCGGGTTGTTAGGTTTTATAGGCAAACACCTGAACCACTGAACCATCTCTCCAGCCCCTGATTTTTTTATTAAACTTTTTAATTGATGATTTTATACATGTATGTAATGTATTTTAATCACGATCCCTCTAATATCTTCTTTTATACCCTTTTTTCCCAACTCTCCTCCACTGTACCTTCAAGGCAGATTTTACAGTGTGAATTACTAATTGCTTTGCCAGTAAAACCATTGAGTTATTGGTTCTACTGGAGCCAATAACATTTAGAATTATTTACGTGGGAGGTGACTTGGTGATGGCAGGTGACACCCAGGCACAGTGTGCTCCAGTCTCCAAGGAATAAGATGGGGAACGATGGATGACAGCTGTCAGAAGAGGTGGGTGAAGCCTGGGCATCAGTAGCTGAAATGGGAACGTGAAGTTGGGAACTTTACAAAACAAGATAGAAAGAGCAGTCTGTCCTGATGTCAGCGAGTGCCAGCCGCAGGCAGCACTGCGCTTTCACTAATCCGAACAAGCAGAAACGGAGGACCCAGTGCAGCAGTGGCTCTGACAGGAGACATCAGGACTTTTTGAGGGGGGTGACTGGGAGCCTGACACAGTGCTCAGCTATTTCAGGCAAGACTCCCATCACATTTACACATCGAAGCCTAGATCCTGAGTGAACCACACTCAGGAAAATCAAAACAAGTATGGGACTATACGCTGAAACCTGTCCACTGCCAGACTGAGGGGAAGAAATTGAGTTAGAACCACAGTATTCGGGGACCTGGAAACCTGATTGGAACTGGGACCTGCAGGGCTCCAGGAACGTGCAGAAGATGGGAAGGATGGCATGGTGTCAGGAACAGCTTGTCTGAACCAGACTCCTGAAGGAGCATATAGAGACGTGTGACCAGCACCTGAGATCCACTGGTGAAGTAATGCCCACAGACTGGATCAGCTTCTATAAAAGAAGACACAGAAGTGAGAACAGGACCTCCCAGGAGTGAGACCATCCACAAGACATAGGGAAAGACCTTTTGGGAGCCAGGGAAGAAACACTGAGAGACTGGAGACTGAATCCAATGATCAGGCCAGAAATTCCCTATGTCCTCATTGAACCTTCTCCCCACACTTACTCCTCCTTTATTGTGAACTTGGCAGGCCAGTACAGTTCTGCTCTGTTCATGTCATATCTCTACTTACTCTTGTTCCCTCCTTGCTCTTTCCTTCTTCATTTTTCTTTTTAAATAATAATAATAATAATAATAATAATAATAATAAACCTGGTTTCAGGGTCTTTGTCTCTCAGCCTCCTAAAAGCTGAGACTGTTCTAGGTTTTCAGTCATATTTCCTCACTATTCTCTTTACAACTGACTTTTCGCCAAGACTGCCTCCTCTCCCTTTCCCATTTGTCCTTACTGTTCTGTCATCTTCTATTGATGTTTCCCTCCTTCCCTTTCCATCAACCCAATAGCATTATTGTTCCTTTTTCTTTTCCATGCATATCCACTGTAACTAATACATCCTTGGCCCCTTTGTTTCCTAAAATGATTAGTGCTTGAGGAGTGGTTGTGTTGTGTTTATTACTGTAATGTCCTAGTGGGTCAACCTCTTGATAGTGATTGTTACTGCAGACAGTTTTCTTCTCTCAGGGAAGAGCTGGAGATTCAACCACACTCTCTGAACACCAGTTTAACATAGGAAAATAACTTGTCAACTCTACTTCGATCTAAACCTTCTTGAACATTGCAAACACTACTGCTGGATGAATAAAGAAAACTTTAAAAATTCAACCATTGATCCAACTCCAGATGTGCACATTCCAATGCAAACACACACACACAAAAAAAAACAAGAAACACACACAAAAAAAAACAAAGAAACACACAAAAAAGCAACATGTCTCCTCCCCAAATCACCAAGCATGCAGAAATGGCCCCCAAAAGAATGAATTAGACAAAATTCTGAATTTAAAAAAAATTAAATGACTATAAAATATGTTCAAAGAAATCAAGGAGGACACAAATGCACTCCTGTTTGAATTACATGAGAACACACACAACTAAATGAAATAAGTTATCTCCAGTACAGAATATATAAATTGAATGTAAGTAATGCAGAAATATGAAGAGCCAGGCATAGTGGCATGTGCCTTTAATCCCAGCAGAGGTAGAAGTATCTCTGTGAGTTCAAAGTCAACCTGGACTAGACAATGAGTTCCAAGTCAGCCTGGGCTAGAGTGAATCACTACCTCAGGAAAAAGAGAGACAGAGAAAGAGAGAGAGAGAGAGGAAGAAAGAAATACTGAAGAAAAACTAAAATGAAATACTGGAAATCAGTAAATAAGAAAATATCAGTAGAAAGCCTTGGCATTAGAACGGATCACAGAGAAGACAATGTTACAGCTTGAAGATAAGATAGAGGACTTTGTATGTTGAATCAAGAATAAAAGTAAATTAATAAAAAGTACATAAATCGACCAAGTGAGATCAATGAAACACTTTGAAAAGACCAAATCTATATATGAATGATGGCCATAGTAGAAGACTTTCATGCTAAATGCGTAGAAAACATTTAAAATCATTCTGGAAAAATTTCCAAATATAGGGAAAGAGACTTTCATCAATGTAAAGGAAGCATTTAGAACACAAAGTATGCAAGACCAGAAAAGAACCTCCCCAAGTCATATTATCATCAAAACACTAAATACACAGACCAAAGAACAAATACTGAAAGCTACAAGACTGAAACAAGTCACATATAATAACAGGTTATTCAGAATAACAGCTAATTTCTCAGCAGAAACTTTATAAGCAAGGAGGGCTTGATTGATGATATTTCAGGTTCTGATCAGCTGTCAACCCATGCTACTATATCCAGCAAAACTATTTGCCATAGCTGCAGGAAAAAGAGAAACTCCATGATAAAATCATGGTAAAGGAATTCATGACCACTAAGCCAGTCCAGCTCTACACAAGATATTGGAGGTAATCCTTTGACTGAAGAGAAAAGCATCCTTGAGGCTACAGGAAAGAACAACAACAAAAAAACACCCCCACTGAAATAGTAATTCAATGGCAAGTAAGAAAACGCCAAATATTACAAAAATACCAAAATGACAGGAATTAATGCACACATTTTAATAAAAACTGTAAATATTAATGGTCTAAAGTCCTCAACCAAAATACACAGACTAAAATTGGAATACAAACAGAATCTATTTGTTGTCTCTAAGAATCTCTTCACCATCAAAGAAATATATAACCTGAGAATAAAAGAACAGGAAAATGCTATTCCAAGGAAATAGGAGACCAGCAGGTGTTGCTGTTCTGACAAAACAGACTTCAAACCAAAACTAGTTAAAGGAGACAAAGAAGGTTAACAAATGTTGATTTAGATTTACAGATTAGTTCCAGCACAGTAACAGTGGGTGACTTCAACACTGTACTCTCATAGATCATCCTGGCAAAAAGCAAGCAGAGAAACATTTCATCCAAATACTGAAAAATACACATTTCTCAGTAGCCCATGGAACTTTCTCTAAAGTAGATCGTGTATTGGGACACAAAGTAAATCCTAACAAAGATAGAAAAAATGAAATAATTCTTTGTGTCCTATAGACCAAAATGGAAGACCCAGATATAAACCCAGACCGCTACAGGTGCCTGCTTTTTGAAAAATGTGCCAAAAATATGCATTGGAGGAAAGAGAATCTTGTGAACAAGTGGTGCTGGGAAAACCTGTAGCGGACTAGATCCCATCTCTCACCCTGCACAAAGATCTTCTCCAAATGGATCAAAGGCTGTCATGTTAGACCTGAAGCTCAACTCTTCAACTGTTAGAGGGAAAACACTTCAAGAGGCAGGCATACACAGGACTTTCCACGTAGGATTCTCACTGCTCAGAAAATAGTGGTAACAACTGACTGAAGGAACCTCATGAAATTAAAAAGCCTCTGTACAGCAAAGGAAACAGTTCATTAAGCCAAGAGTCAGTCCACGGAACAAGAGAAATCTTTCCAAGGTAAACACCTGACAGTATCAGTATCTAGACTATACAAAGAACTTAAAAAAAAAAACCTAAACAAAAATTCAAACAACCCAATCAACAAGTGGGCTAATGAAATGAACAAGAGTTCTCTAAAGGTACAATTATAAGGCCAGGCATGGTGGTGCACGCCTTTCGTCCAAGTACTCGGGAGGTAGAGGCACGAGGATCACTATGAGTTCGAGGCCACCCTGAGACTACATAGTGAATTCAAGGTCAACCTGGGCTAGAGTGAGACCCTACCTCGAAAAAAAAAAAAAAGCAATTATAGTCAATAAACATATGAAAAAAATTCAACTTCACTAGCCATCAGAGAATTTCAAACCAAGACTTCATTGAGAGTCCATGTTACCCTCAGACATGGTGTTAAGGTGGTGGCACTGAACTTGTCTCAGGGCTTGGGCCACTTCAGGGAAGTGACCATTGGACAGGTCATTTGGGCCATTCCAGGGAAGTAATAATTGGGATGGGTAGTCTGGGTCACTCTGGAGAAACAGAGTTACAATGGAATGGCAGATAACAGTCCAAAAATGGAGATATTCTGGGTCTATCAGTTGGAAGTGGGGATAAAAGGCAGGTGCAGAAAACAGAAGTAAACTGGGATTGGCTATCAAAGGCAGGGTCATGGCTTATGAGTCTAAACTGGAGCTTCATTGAGTAGGTAAAGGGAGATAATTGACATTTTTGCTTTAGAAAGATATATCTAGAAAGCAATTTGAAAGATAAATTAGACGAGTGGGGTGTTATCCCAGTTTTCCAGGCCAGAGATGGCGTAGGCTTGAAGTATGGTGATGAATAGGGGAACAAAGACAGGCTGAAGGGTGGTAGTGCAGGCCTGCAATTCTAGGACTCAGCAAACATGCAAGAGCATTGCAGGTTTCTGACCAGCCTCGCCTACATAGTGAGACAATATCTAAAAAGTAAAAGAAATGGACAAGAAAAAAGAAATAATTGAAAGGTTTTTGTGACAAGCAGAGTATGGAGGGTGCTTCTGTGGCTCCTGGTTTGGTTGGCTGTGTGGATAGGACAGAAACGCAAGGAGGCTGACAGCATGAGGCTAGGGGACGCCTGAGGTTTGCTGTTTTTGAGATTCCTGTGGGATGCGCGCATCTCCAGCGAGTGCTTGGAACTCAGATGAGCACTTCAGGAGGGCATTGAAGGCTGGAGGCTCCAGGGCTTGACCCGTGGGGAAATAACTAAGAGGAGTCTCAGGGTGACTGACGGTTTTGAAAAGGACCGAGACAAGGACATGGTGACCTATCCAGAAGGCAGGCAAGATAGAACAAGGAGTCGACAGGACATGAAAGGAGCCATCAGAGCCTAGAAATGAGCTGGGAACACTCACCCAAGAGACGAACCAAGAGGGTGCTAGGGATGCTACTCTTTCTTTTTTAAAGGAGGGTGTGCTCAGCAGTGAAAAAGCGAGGGGAGAGTTGGAGAGATGGCTCAGCAGTTAAGGCGCTTGCCTGCAAAGCCTAACAACCCTGGTTTGATTCCCCAGTGCCCACATAAAGCCAGATGCACAGTGGCATATGCATCTGGAGTTCCTTTGCAGTGGCTAGAGTCCCTGACGTGCCCATTCTCTCTCTCTCTCTCTCTCTCTCTCTCTCTCTCTCTCTCTCTCTCTCTCTCTCTCTCTCTCTCTCTCTCTCTCTCTCTCTCCCCTCTCTGCTTGCAAATACATTTTTTTAAGTGAGAGGAGTCTAGGTGATTAGCAAGTGAAGGGAAGAGGAAGGGGGCAGCTTCTCCCTGCCGGGGGGTGTCTTATTTCCTCCAGGAAATAGGCATTCAGATCATTCTCCCTGGGGCCAGGCAGGAAGCGAAGCATAGGTGCTTCAAGAAAGGGAAAAGAGGAGGTGAAGCCGATTCTCAGGGTCGCCTGTGGGGGTTCCTTTGTGGCTGTGTTGATGAGAGCTCAGGGGAAACTCACCACGTCTCTCTTCTGTCTGTTTTCTGTCTTCCAGTCAGGACCGGATGGGTCATCCCAGCGGCCTACGCCCACCCGCATCCCTATGTCTAAAGGTATGAAAGCAGGAAAGCCAGTAGTGGCAGCTCCAGGAGCAGGAAATGTGAGCAAGCTCGAGCCTCGAGCTGAGACTCAGTCTATGAAAATAGAGCTGAAGAAGCCAGCGGCGAGCAGCACCGCCTCTCTTGGAGGGGGGAAGGGCTGAGGGCTTAGCCAGGGGTATGTTGTACCCATGCTACCGCTGCTGTGGACACAAACCTTTGTGCCTGTGCCAACCCCTTCCATGTACTAATTTAAGATCGTGTTCGTAAAGTAACCAACTAATAGCCATGTGTTTCCCTCTTTCATGGGGTTGTTTGAATGCTGGGGCAGGACTGATTAGCAAACCTGCTCCTTGCTGTGTGGTTTGTTGAGGTTGCTGGGCCTCAGATTTGCCATCAGTTAAGAAACCTCAGTGTCTTCACCAGTGAGAGTTGCTCTTGAAGGATGGGCCCCAAATTTCCAGTGTAAGCCAAGTTTATTAGACTTGATTCTACGATAATTTTATTTTTTCCAAAGCTTTTTTTATGAAATAAGTCTCCATTTAATACCTGTCGTTTACCACTATCAAATCTTGAATTTGAGATGTGCCATGTAAGAAAACTCTCATCACTATCACAGGACACGGGCCTCTACAATTTAGGAAAAATAAAAGCCCCTAAAATGACTTTAGGAAGCACACTGAACACAAAATAAAATGGAAATGAACTATGGAATCCTAAATACAGAGTTGGAGTCATTTCTTTGTGGGTTGTGTGTATTGTAGACGTTTTTGCCACCTCCAAAATACTTTAAGCATTTCACGGACAATAATTTTAAAACCATTAATATAAAATGCATGCTCTATTCAAGTGTGCAATTGATTTAAAATGTAGGGAAGTTGAATAGAGCTGTCAAATGGCCCTTTATAATGCAAAGAAACAGTGATGGGGCAGAAAATAGCAGAAAGCAAATTCAGATACATTAACACCAAGAGAAAGAAATGACATCATCCATAGCATCATTAAGTTTAGTGTTTTCCTCGGTTAAACCTGGACTTTATTTGCAAATGTAGAATGTAGTTCATGATTTGAAGTATGCGTACACATGTGCATGTGTGTGGTGTGGAGAAGACATTATTCCTATCAGTTTTCCTTATATTTGAAATTTTCTCTAAACTTTAAGCATGTTCTAATAAGCATGGGATAGAGTATGAATGAAAAATGCCAAGTAAGAATGAACTTTTTAGTCACATGACCACAAATGAGCTCAAGGCTCCTTATCCACAGCTTAGCATAGCAATGTTTTACATAGGACTTATCTTAGCACCTATGTCTTACACATGTCTTAGTGCATCAATATCATACAACGACCATGTCTTTGCCAAATATTTTGAGCCAAGGAAGTGAAATTTACATTTTATTTATTACAAGAATTTATTTATTACAAAAATACACTACTTACAGCATTACAGCTTTTTATTTTTCTACTTCTGAATTGTTACTGTTCTTGATATTGGGGAAAAGTCAAATGGGGGGTGGATGTATGATTTGTTTTCAGCCCCTGAACCAACATGTTTCCATCAGGTACATACAAGTACCTCTCTGCATTCTTTTCCACACTAGGTTTTCTGTGCCTTGCAGAACTCAGGTTTGAATTGTATCTGGTGGCGCTCACTGTAGACAGCTCTGTCATCTGCTGTCAGCATACGTAGTAAGAATTGATCCAGCATGTTCATATGTTGATTGAAAGGTCAAAGAGAAGAAACCAAAGGATGAAGTTTAAGAAATGTGATGTTGGGCAAGTTGAAATATGACAATTTACCTCTTAGAATGCTTGACTTATTTTTTAAAATATTTTTATTTATTTATGAGAGAGAGAGAGAGGATGGGCACTTCATGGCCTCTTGCCACTGCAAACCAATTCCAGAAGCATGGGGCACATTGTACATATCTATCTTTACATGGGTACTGGGCAATTGAGTCCAGGCCTGCAGGCTTTGCAAGCAATCAACTTTAACCACTGAGCCATTCTCCCCAGACTCCTGACTTATTACTTTTTAAAAATGAGTATTTCCCCTTTGGTCAAGTGGCTATCCAACCCTTTCAGAAACAAGGACACCCATTGTTTTTACTCATGCCTACCTAACATATATGAATTGTGTAAGGTTCCAGAACACACTGTAGTTAAGCAACGATGTATCAAAAGAACCAAACACTGTATTCCTTTAGCTTTACCTGCCATTTCGTGCATGTGTGTGTGTTGTGTGTGTGTCGTGCATGCCTGTATGTGTGTGTTTAGACTGAGCTAAGCATCAGATGTATGTGTGTTGTGCATGGTGTGCATGTCTGTATGTGTGGGTGTGGAGAGAGTTAAGCATCGGATGTCTTCCTCAATGGCTCTCTACCTTATCTATTAAGACGGGATCACACTGAACCCAGAGCTCACCAACTCAGCTAGTCTAGCTAGTCAGCGTCCCCTGGGATCTGCCTGCCTCTGTCTCCCAGGCACTGGGATTATGTAGGTGCATCTGCCGCTCCTGATGTTTATGTGGGTGCTGGGGATCTGCACGCACACCCTCACACTTGTACAGCAGGCACTTGAATGACTGAGCTATCTCCAGCCCTCCAGCTGCCATTCTTCAAGAGACTTCTATCAGAATCTTGGTGTCACCTGCTCATATTCTTGCTGTTACCTGCACACATCACAGTGACATTGTGTCCTCCGAAAAGTGCTTTTCACTGCTGTGAGTGCCCAGAAAGACGCAACAGCGAAGTTGCAGGGTGCTTACGCATCTAGCTCTGGCCCAGAGCCATGTGCAGCAAAGTGCAGCGTTTAGCAGAACAATATGTAATCACTTTTCAAAAAGGATAGAGTAACCGCCAGGGCAGGCTCTCCTCATAATTCTAGAACCAGCTCTCCATTTATTGAACAGCTTTATTCTCAACCACATATTGGAAATGGGATCCACTGGGGGTAGGAAGTGGAGGATTAAATGCTTCCATTTGCAAATACAATGTTCTTAAGATACCATTTAGTGTGCTTTTTGTAGGAGTAGTTGGAATTAAAAGTTTAGGATCCGTCCTCTGTCCTGAAGCATACTATAAATGAGAAGAACACGGGTCTGTCTACTGCTGAGGAGTACAGCTGCTGCTCAGATCCTGCCTTGAAAAGCTCCAGGGGGTAGGAGGCTGGGTGGGACATGTGTGTCATTTCCACGGATTTCCCTTTCTGGGGAGGGGTATACTGGCACAATCCCCACAGCTAGTGGGGAGTCCTTGGCTTAACTTATTTATATGTAAATAATTTTAATATGTTAAGTATTTTTAAAATTTTTGTTATTTATTTGCAATCAGAGAAAGCGGTAGAAAGAGAGAGAAAAAGGAAAAAAGAGAGAATGAGTGCACTGGGACCTCCTGTCACTGCAAATAAACTTCAGACACATGTCCCACTTTGTGCATCCGGCTTTACATGAGTACTGGGGATGTGAACCCAGGCCATCAGACTTTGCAAGCAAGTGCTTATAATCACTGAGCAATCTCTCCGGCCCCTAGGTTGACTACTTTTGAATACCACGGCAGTGACCAGTGACATACATGGTCCCAGAAAGGTTCTGTTGAGTGTTTATCAGGTCTTTACAATGTGAGCTTCATAGTGAACCACCTGCATGAATAGGGTTACTCAGTTTCTCTTGGCATTTCTACTGTATGTGCAGGGAGCTGATGGGGGGCACTTGGGCTCTCAGAATCAAGGGTGTAACTGGATCTCTTTGCTTGAATGTTTTCAAGAGGAAATAAAAAATAGCACTGATGTGTAGTATAGGGAATAGAAAATTTCAATGATATGAAAACCTCCAGAAGTTTAAGATATGAAGAGACCAGAATCTCTCTTTCCTTCACAACACAGATTTAGACTACTTGGCGGGGGTGGGGGGTGGGGAAGCTGTCCTGGTTAGAAAAATTATAGGAATGAAAATACGAAAAGCAACCTGGGCTGGGAAGGCTGTTTAGTGGTAGAACACTTGCCTGACATCAAGACCCTGAGTTTGATCACTAATACCTCAAAAGAAAGCACAAAGAGGCTGTGAGAGCTGGACGTGGTAGAGCACGCCTTTAATGTCAGCACTCAGGAGGCAGAGGTAGGAAGCTCGCCATGAGTTCAAGGCCACCCTGAGACTACAGAGTGAATTCCAAGTCAGCCTGGACTAGCGTGAGACCCTACCTCGAAAAACCAAAAAAAAAAAAAAAAAGAGGCTGTGAGATAATAATAAGATCAGTATAGATATGAAAGGAATATTTCCCCAAAGTCTACATGTCTTTTCTACCTCCTCCTTCAAGTCTGATTGTTAGTTACTGCTTTGGTCTCTGTGGCTTCAACCTCCTCCTGCCCTTCTATCTTAGAATCCAGCTACACAAGTGCTCTACCAATAAGCTACATCCACAGCCTCAGACTTCCTGTTTATCCTTCAGCAGCTATTTTTCTTAAAGGAATTCCTACATATTATTAAAATACCCAGCAGTGGCAAAACACAATGACAACAGTCATTCCTTACTCTTCTCTCTTTCTCTCCTTTCTTTCTCTCTCTGTCTCCCAATAGTCATTCCCTACTCTTCCCTCTGACCCAAGAATTTCTCTGAGAGAAAACCATTTCTCTTAACCATTTCTCCAGGCATTTATCTCCATGTTTCTAAATTATGTCCTCATACTCTTTGTATTTCTGGCTTTTAGAGCCCTTTCGTCCCCCCATTACTGTTTTGGTTGTGAACATTTTTTAGTTTTCTCCTCTCTTCTTTTTTACTCATCCGCCCATTTAGACTATGTGTGGTGGTCTGAATCTAAAATGACCTCCATAAGTTTATGTGTTTGATGGTGCCAGTGCTCTGGAAGGTTATGGAACCTTGAGGAGGTGGAGCCTTGCTGGAGGAAGTGTGTTACTAGGGCAAGCCTGAGTCATTATTGCCTGGCTTTGCTTGCTATTTTTGTCTTCACTCTTCTTCCTCCCTGCTGAGATGATGATGGGAGCCAGCTTCCTGCCTGCATGCTTTTTCTGCCATAGACTTTGCCCTCCAGAATTATAAGCCAAAATAAACTCTTTCTTTCCCTGGGTTGCTTCTGGTTGGGCACTCACAGCATCTAGAAAGTAACTGATACATTATAATAGCATACCAGCAGGAGACTCCAGGGAAGACCACTCCAACACCAAAATGGCAGCAAGGAAGGAGTCTTTATTAGCTATCTGGCAACTACACCCAGGACTCAGGGTCAAGATGCACTCCTGAGTTCATTTCCAGGGCCCTTATTTATACAGGAAAAACCATAAGAATTCATTTTACAACTTCATAATCCAGTAATTACAACCTTACAAAAGCAAGAGTTAATTTCAGAAAAATGGGAGCTTCTTGAGATTCTCTCCACCCCCCTGGCACCAGCAAGCAAGCAGTTAATTACAGAAGCAGAAGAATGCATTAAGCCTTAGCTGGGGGAAATTCTTTCGTCTTGCATCACAGTTGCTGATAGTGGAGATCTGGCAAGTAACACCTTGCTCCCTCCAAACAGGTCTGATTTCTTCTAAGTGCAAGAGTTCATACAGAGTAAGTAGATGGAGTCATTCTTGCCCCTAGAGAGCTCTGCCACAACAGTATGCCATGTACCTATTTAGATATGGCATTAATATATTCAAGTACTTATAAATGTAGAGTGTTAATTTAAATATTGTTTCCTACTCAGCAAAGTAGTATTCTCTGAGAATGTTCTCTGCCACTTTTCTTCCAAACTGTTTGAATCTTTCATCTGCTTGTTTTTCTCTGTATCCAACTTCTATTTTTTCCAAATACTTTATTTAATCTGCCAACACCTTTCAGTAATTTTTTCAACTCTCAAACACAGCATTTTCACATTTTCTCTTGGTCTAGCCCTGTGCTTCTCTCAGGCTGGCCTGCTTGTCCTCCACACCTGCTGCCCAGCTGTTGTTCTTTTGTCTGGTTAATCCTGTTTCATCTTTCATAGGTCCTCTTTCATCGATGTGATGATGTACCTCTCTGCCTATGTACTGTTCTTTGAAATGTGCCTTCCAGTATTGAGAAAAGCCCTCCTGGCACATCCCTGCATCTGGAGCACACGTTCTGTAAATAGGTAGCATCTCTTCATCCCCCCTGGGCTCTCCGTTCTTGTGCCTACATCCAGGACTTATTTGGTCAGCTCTTTCTGAACGTATTCCACTAGTCTTTCATGATAAGAGCCAGGTTTTGCTACTCTCCCTCAATGATCCATGCGCGTGTGGGTCTCCTTTGACCTCTGTGAGTGTCTGCCACCATCTCCTTACACCTTCCTCATTTAGGCACATGTTTTCATGTTTCCCACATCACATCAAAAAGCTGTCTTGCTGCTCTTCATGCTTTATCTGGTTATTTTATACACTCCCATGGCTCTAGTTACCTCCCATATGCCGACAACTCCCAAACCCTGTCTCCAACGGCCTATCCAACTCTGTAGTGATTGTTTCCACCTTGACTCATCTCAATTCTCCATTCTCCTCCAAGACTTCTCTAAGTGCTTTCTAGCTCAGCAATTGTAACCTGACCCTCTCGGTCACCCAGGCTAGGCACTCAGTGGCCCCATAGGCTTCTTCTTTCTTTTCCACTCAAGTAGACTTATTTAGCAAGTCCTACCTGTCTAGCAGTCAGACCCACCTCTCCATTTCTGCTATGGGAGTTTTGACAGTGTGTGTGTGTGTGTGTGTGTGTGTGTGTGTACATGTGCAGGCCAGGAGACAAACTGGGGTGTCATCCTCAGGGACACTGTCCAGCTCCTTTGTGACAGGGTTTCTCGCTGGCCTATAGCTCACAGCTAGGCTAAACTGATCAGCCAGTAAGTTGCAGGTCTCCTCTCTATCTCCTCAGCACTGGGGTTCCAGGTGCACACCACCATGCCTGACACTCTACATGGGTTCTGGGGCTCCAAACTCAGATCCTCATGCTGCAAAGAAAGCACTTTAACCACTGAAGCATCTCCGCAGGCACAAAATGTGAGGCTCATTGCGGCTGGACTCTGTGGCTCTCTGATCTTCTTAGTATCTTCCCTTATTTAGAACCATATTACATCCCAGGTTCGTGAAATGCTCATTTTGCTTCTCCTCCATTCAGTGTTCCTCTTTCTCTTCTTTCTGGCAATCATGTGCTTCCCCATTGAAAGTTTCTTATACAAACAGAGTCTCCTCTGGAAAGATAAACTATCACTGCAGGATCAACCCTAAGGGGTTGTCAAAAGCTTGGCACCCATGATAGAGAACCAAAATAGCAGAGGAAGGATGACAAGAACTGGGGAGAGTGAGGTGATCATGATTCTTCTTTTGTCTGCAATGCAAGCCTGTGAGAACAAGTGAAGATTTCCTGGGAAGTATCTATGGACGAATTACAAATGGCTTTCCTCACCCTCACTGACTTACCCGGAGGGGCACAAAAGGCACTTTGGGGAAAGGATGCCTCGGAGGTTGATCATGCACTTCAGGTTCATGAAGGACACTCCCAAATTGTACAAGAGGGTTTTATTTTAATAGGCCACATTTACCACCACCAAGCAGATGTACCATGAACTCCCACCCTGATCCCCAGGGCTGGGGATTGAATCCAGGGACACATGCTAGGCAAGCAGCGTCCCACTGAACTGCACTCCAGCCCTACCAAACAGGATATAGACTTAGGATAAATATCATCACAGCTCTCCAGAAAGGGAGGGTTGCTGAACAAAGGACAAGATACTTAGAAGGTTGGAAACCCGGAGACCAGAGTAATTCTTCCATCAAAACGCAGTGGAAATGAGTCTTACTTTGGCTTGTGGTTTAGAAATCAGCTACAGTTTGTGACTTGGCCATCTTTCCCGAGTCATAATATGATCTGTTTCCCTGTCACATAGCAAGCATGTTATAAGACCCTTTTCCCACTAACAACCAATGATCACTTTGCTGCTGTTGCAAATATGCTATGAACGGAACTGCACATCACAGAGGTTGTTGTGGCTGACCAGACCTTACGTATCAAGAGGACCACAATTTCTTCTATAATTAAAGAAGAAAAACAACAAAATCCTTCTCCCCAAATAAAAATTATAAAAGAAAAAGTCCAAGGCTTCGAGATGTCTCACCATCTTATTAATGGTGAAACCATGATTTACAGAGATCTGTTCTAAATGTAAAGCCAGGTTCAAACATCAGCCTCTGCACTTGAAAGTGTACAACGTGAGCTCAAGCTTTGTTTTTCTTTGTAGTCAATGGGAATCACTTCCAATTCGCTTGTTCTGGAAATGACATTGTTTGTGAGAGAAAAGGGTTAGCTTCCTAAAAAGTCATTAGTCATAACTGTAAGTATTGATATCTCCTCTAGATGATCTAGGCTGACGGCGGAGGGGTAACGTTTTAGAAGGAAGCAAGTCACCAACTGAGTGGTTGCAGAATCCCAAGAGAGTTTAGATCATCTGGTTCAAAAGTTCTGGAACGAATGACAGAGCTGATTATCGGAAGTATTTTTAATTAGCTGAGCTGAATCCAAAAGAAGGAATGAAGTCCAAGGCAACAGAGGAAATTATTAAACTTCCTATGTAAAACAGATGGTTTGTCAAAATGTCTGAATGTGATAATAATAGGATTGAGTCTTGAAGCAGTTTATAGAAGCAATAAAATTAAATGATACCTAGATATTCCCACTTCTAGATGTTATGTAGAATGGAGGAGGTTTTGGCATGTGGGCAAGCTGCCCTGAGGGCAGAAAGTTCAAAGCTGAGGTTTGGTGGTATGACCCTGAACTGGTATAGGGTCTTCCAGGCAGGGCCTCTGGGAGACAAGGGACACCAGAAGCCGGCTGTGGGTCCAACTTGGGCCACTACCCATGAGGAAATGGTTCCTTTAACTCAACAAGCAGCTTGCCTGCATGAAGCAGCCCTCCCTTTCACATTGATTTTCCACTGTGTTTTGTCTTTGGTGTGTGAACTTAGTTCAGCTACTAAACCGATGTAGTCTAAGTTGTCCAATAAGGCCTTTAAAATTCAGAGTCCAAGCCAGGCATGGTGGCGCACGTCTTTAATCCCAGCACTCGGGAGGCAGAGGTAGGAGCATCGCCATGAGTTCAAGAGACTACATAGTGAATTCCAGGTCAGCCTGGGCTAGAGTGAGACCCTACCTTGAAAAAAACAAAAAACAAAAACCAAGCTGGTAAAATTCAGAGTTCAAGTGTTCCCTTGCAGATAATTTGGGCAGAAAAAGCATATGCATTGCTTGGGAGGGAAGTATCCTTCCCACTCCATAGCCAAGGATCTTTCCTGGGAAGAAAGAGAATTCCATTTTGCTGTGAGGTTGTCCCACTCTGGCTCTCAAGAGGCATGTTCCCCTAAATATCTCCCCAAATCCTGTCTCACATTCACAGCTCTGGAACTCAAGTCATCTGGCTGGCTACCAGTTTTGTGTATCACCCACAGAGGACAAATACTGAAGTCAGAAAGAAAGTGTAAGAATTAGGAATTGATAAAATATTGAATGTCCTTTGCATGGTCCTCTTACATGAGAGCTAGTATAATAAAAGATTGGATTAATAAACCACATCATTTCACAACACCATGATAACAAATAATGTGTTTAACATTGTCTAGAGTTTCTTAAAGAGAAAGCATCAAGATCACACACAAGAGAAATATACTGAAGAGAATGCCTGGGCCAAAAGTACATAATAATCAAAAGGATGTTTTTCCCACTAAGCAAAAAAGGAAATTATGTTGATAAATGTCTGAGTATCAGAACCCCAACTTTAAATGTTTTGTTACTTTGCTTACAGAAGTGCAACTTATGATATTTAGTTGCTCATTGCCTATTAAATACTGTGTTAATCACTAATGCTATAATGATGTATTACAAAAAGAGAAAATTGTTACGGAATGTTACGGCATTATACCTAATTTTATGGCAGTCTCTCTAGAGGCTGCATATGGCCTATACTTGGTCTTGTTCTGGGATGTCATGAAGATGGAGTAGAACAAGGGAGAAAATTTGCTAAGTTTGTATCTTCAACATCTCTTTGTATGTATATAATGAGTAATTTCAAAACTTAATGGTGTTAAACATTTATTTCTCACACTTTTGTGTATTGGATAAATGATTCTTATGTAAATTCAACTGAGATTTCAGAAAAATAGATTTTAGGCAACTATAGATTTAATGAATCTATTTACTAAGATTCATTTAATGAAGACTGTGATACAGACCTTGTCTCCCTATTTCTAGAAATGAGGTTATATATATTCCTATGTATATAAAACAGTTTTTGAGCTGAATTGTATTCTTTTAAATAAATTTTATGTACATAAATATTAAATACTCTTTTATTATCAGTGGAATTTATATATAACAACCTGTCTAATATGTCAGAGACATTTTATCATAAAGATATGTATTTACACATATACATGTGGATTGCCTGTTTGTTCATTTATTTTTTAATATTTTATTTATTTATTTGAGAGAGAGAGAGAGAGAGAATGGGTGTTATGGGTGTTCCAGGGCCTCCAGCCACTGCAAATGAATTCCAGACACGTGTGCCCTCTTGTGCGTCTGGCTTTACATGGGCACTGGGGAATTGAACTCAGCTCCTTCTGCGTTGCAGGCAAATGCCTTAACCGCTAAACCATCTCTTTAGCCCTTGTTTGTTCATTTAAATATAGGAATAAAAAAAAAAAAGAAGAGCCAAGACATTGCTTCTTCTGTATGAACCCTTTGATAATCCTTCACCAAATCCTAATTCTAAAGAGCTACTGCTAATATGCAGATGTAACACTGTCAGGACTAAGAGAGCAAGGCTGCACCCTCAGGAAGAGCTAGACTGGATGCTGACCCTGCAGGGGACCTGGCAGGTGAATTCTAGTTCTTGGGTCTTTCTGAAAGGAAACAGGGAATATTCTGAAGTGCCTCTGCCTGAAGAATAATCCTGAACTATTTAACTTGTTGTCTGTGCTTTGAGGCAGGGTCTTACTCTAGCCCAGGAGCACCTGGAACTCAGTCTGTAGCCCATGATGGCCTCATGAAGACGCCCCTGAGTTGCCTCTTGAACCCTGGGATTATAGACGTGGGCTTCCATGCTTCTTAAGGAGGGAAGTGGGAAGATACTGAAGTTCACTAAGGGGGACTTGAGATCTAGCTCTTTTCATTTTTAAATGCATAGTAAGGATTTTGGAAGCAAGTAGGGAGAAATAGCATTTCCATCTTAGACTCTGATTTTTAACCATATAATATTTTAATAAGTGCTTTTGCCTTTTTTCTGTTTGTCTGAACGGATGCATTTTTGGGCACTTAGAGAAATTGAAACTAGAATAATTTTTCGATGTATCAAAACAAGATGATTTTTAAGTGTTTCTGTTACAGAGAAAACTTGTATGAATAACTTGAAAGCTGTACAAAGCCTTCAATGCTGAATATTCTTAAGTAAATAAGACGTTTGCACATTTCATGTAACTAAATTCATGGCAGAAGGCTGAGGAAAGGAATGGAATATCGCCACCTAGAGGCCTCCATGAACTGTGACCTTTTCCACAGAGGATCTTGTGTGCTTCAATATGAATGACCTAAGTAAAAAGGAAATTTAAACAATATGTATTTAAAATTAAAGTAAAAATAATGGGTGGAAATCCCATCTTGTCGATTTGGGGGGTCCTGGGGCCGCTTTTTTGCTCTGCAAGCACTTACCACTGAACTGAGTGGCGGCTCTGCAGACTGCACCGCGGGCTGATGGACCCTGACCTGAGTTAACGTTGCTGTAGGTTGGCTGGGAGGTGGAAAGGGAGGCGGAGCAGTGACCTGAGCTCATTTTCTTCCTTCTGTCGTGATAATCACAGCGACTTCAAACTGCCTCATTTCTCAGCAGGGTAGCTCCCTGCGGAGCTCAGGGCACAGCCTCCAGACGATTCCAATGGTTGAACATGGTCATGAGGTCATAAAGGTTAACATAAAAACAACCAATCAAATAAGTATTGTCATGGTTTGATCCAGGTGTCCCCCACAAACAAATGAATGTGTTCTGATAGATCGATCCTCAGCTGATGGCAGTTTGGATTTTACAACCTCCCTAGAGCTGTGTTGTTGGGGGTGGGATTTTGGGGGTTATAAGCCAGCTTCCCTTTGCCAGTGTTTGGCATACCTCCCTGCCGTTGTTTGCAGTGCTGTGGCGGAGGTGATGTCCAGTCCTCTGCTCATGCCATCGTTTTCCCTGCCAGAATGGAGTCTCCCCTCGAGTCTGTAAGCCTAATAAACCCATTCCTCCACAAGCCACTTTTGTTTGGGTTCTTCTGCGCAGCAACAAGAAAGCTGACTGCAACAAGTATAAATGCTAAATGTTCATGACACTCGGCTGGATCGTTTTAATTACTATCTCAGTCTCTTGTAAGAATAAATTCCGAGGTAAAAGCACACAGCAGCCATTAGAGGCCGAAGTTAGTCCTGGGGTCTTTGGAATAATGATGATGTCCTTATGAAAGCTCCAATCCACACGCATAAGAAATATCGTCAAGTGACGTGAATATTGCTCAGAACAGAGAGTGTTTGGCTAGAAAGGAGTTGTTCTAGACTGCTGCTTTCCAATGATGAGGCTTGCACAGAGAAGTTACCGTCTGTGCTCAGGTCTTCTGGGGGGATGTGAATAGCTAACATCTCACACATGCGTCCTAGAGGGCTTTCTGGATTTTGGGAGGAAGGCCCACTGTAAACACCAAGAAGTTACTCAAGAATAAATAGCGAAGTATGCAGGCGGTGTTCCTGGCTCTTGAACCTGTCCGCTTTGCTGTCTGACATCACCGTGTCTCAGTGGGCTCTCCATAAACTTCTGATTTGAGTTTCATTGAGAACACTGTGTCTTTCTTCTCTCTTTAGAAAGCATCGTAATTCACCAGTTGCGCATGAACTCCAGATGAGAGCGAGTGTCCAGCACATCCGGGTGTCTTGACTTCCTCTGAGTCCTGTTGACGAGCGTCTCTGCAGCCCTCCCCCACCACTAAGGCCTCCATGCTATTCATCCCGCCTGGAAACATCTTACGACTTGTGATTTTGGGGGTGTGGGGGAGCAGGATCTAATCTAAAAGCTGAAACCAGCCTTGCTGTTACTATAAAAATATTTAGCAAGAGTAGTTGAATCTTTGTGCCTAAAGACATTTTTCTGCCTTTTGCAAAGCTTTCAGGTCCACGAGTTCATGCTCAATGACTTTATAATACAGTTTGTAATGTGATTTTCCCTAAGTTGTTTCTTTTCTCATAGTCGACGGCACATATGTCTGCAGAATACACGGTCAGTTCTCAAAGTGTTGGTATTATTGTTTTCAAAATGTTACCTATACTTGTTCTTTTTGTCCGTTTGTACTTTTTAAAGAAAAGAAAGTACAGCACTGTATTCCCCAGGCATGTTTAAACAGTAGAATGTAGGAACAATAGCATCAGGAGAAGTTTTGTGTCTGCTTGTACAATTCTCATCAGGGTTCGACACGAAAAAGAATTCTCTGACTTGGGGGTTGAAGTCCTTAAAACCGGTTTTGAAAGTTTCTGGTGTTCTCTAAGGGAAACTGGAGCAGCTTTGACTGGCAGTCAGTTATATTTCTGAGTGGTCAGTTCCTCACATACCTGAGAGCTCCTAAGGACCGGATGCAGTTTCCTGCCTCCTGCTCAGTGAAAGCATCTGCACACAAAACAGGGGGACCCAGAAAGAGGTAATTGTTTCCCTCTGGTTTTGATATATATTTATAACCACATATAAATAGGAGAATATATTCTTTAAGGATAAAAAGCACAACATGTATTACTCAAATGTCAATGTCAAAGCTGCTGTTGAATTTAGGGTTATGTGAAAATGTGCATATAAAGTCTACTTGAAACTCTAATCATATTTCACACTGCAGATTTAAAAAATAACTTGTCAATGAGGACAGTTTTTCAATTTCTAAGTGTAGGTGTCATTTATCTTGTAACTACTGTGAGGAGAAAGAGAATGCTTCCGAGGGTCGCAGACTACGTAAAAGCCACCCATGTCATACTGTTGCATCTCTCCAGGCCACAGGCTGCACCCAGAGGCCATGGAGGGTAGTCCACGGGGGCAGGGAGGCCATGGAGGGGAGGCCACAGAGAGGAGGCCACAGGTGCAGGGGGGGGGGGAGGCCAGGAGGGGTGGTCACACAGTGGCTGGTATGGAGAAGTCAATGCCAAGTTCTCCCCACGTGTAACCTTCGAAGTTTTGAAAGCACATCCTGTGGAACTGGCAAATCATATTCAGCATAAATCAAATAATCACATTTTACTTTTGCTTGTTTTAAGTATAAGAAATGCTTCAGTAGGCTTATCCTCCTCACATAATAACCTCCATAGTTTTGATTCCTGACTCAGAAAAACTAGAGTGTGAGTGTGTGAAGATTTTGTAAACTTCTTGTTGCTGGGTTTTGTTTTCTGAAAATGTTAAACTGTAATAATGTTTTAAAAATTAGAAAAAGGTCTTATTTAGAATTTTCATATTAACAGGGAGGTGAAATTTTGAAGTGGAGCAGTTATCTGAGGCTGTCAGTGTCTTGAAATTAAAACATCACTAGTAATTTATGTATATTTGGATTGGAAAGGGCTTTTTTTTTCTTCTAAATTTATAATGACTTTTGGTATTTGCGAGACAGCAAAGATGATGGTGCAGCCAGTCATCTGGATAGATGTCGAGCTTTTTTCTGACTAAGATATAATAATTTTTCTGCTTAAACCTGGATAGAATCTGAGTGACAGATGAGTAAAATGCACACATTAATTTTGAAATAAGACGAGAGAACATTAACACACAAGATCACAGTCACATCTTAGCATTCTTGTCCGATGGTAAAAACTGACTTCAGATGCAACCCTAGGCAGTATCCTGGATCAGATCACATCATTTGCAAATTTTTGTTTGTAGTGAACACATCTCCACCAATCTGAGTAAGAATCATGTTGGAATGGACTCATGGTAAAGGTTTTCTGAAATGTATCAATGTTTCCAGTTCAAAACAAAACAAAACAAAAAAACCCTGAAGTTACCTATTACTTTACACTTTTGTTTGAGATGTGGTCTCACTACATAGCTCAGGGTGCCCTCAAACTCATAACCCTCCTGCCTCAGCCTCTGGAGAGCTAAGATTCCAAGCAGGCCTCACGCTGGCTATGCTTGTCCTGTGATAACACTGTTCTGTGATTTTCTTTTGATCTCGAGGGTATCTCTACAGATTTTTTTCTTTTTTCTTTCTTTTTTTTTTTGCCTTTTAAAATATTTTATTTGTTATTTTCTTTTTTTAAAAAATTTATTGTCCATAATGAATTACAATATTTAGTGGGCAAACAATGAGTTGTTATCCCCAATTCCCCACTGCCCTCCCCTCCCCAGTCTGCTGGATAACCTCCTCTATGGGTCGTCTGGATCAGTCCTTGTGACAGGGGACCATGGATAGCCTAGTATTCAGCCAGGTTCTCCTGGCCATGCCTCTGGATAATCTCCCCCACCACAGCTCTCACAATCTTTCCGCCCCCTCTTCCGCATAGTTCCCTCTACAGATTTTTTCTAATTATTTCATAAAACATGAGAGCTGGATGACAGTAGGTAACAATAAGTATGCATCAGATGTCAGGTGCCTGGAACGGACAGCAAATATGAAGTGACTACATTTTGAGACAACATTTAGGAAAATCACCATGTAGAATCTACTAATGCTATTTCTTGCAAATAAATAAATAAATAGCAAAAGTAAGGGGTATTTTTAAATGTAGGGAATGTTCATGAACTGTGTGAGCAACAAAGCTAAAACCAGGAAATGTCCAAAATGGAACTAAAAAAAACCAAAATCCTATGGGCTGGGGAGATGGCTCAGAGGTTAAGGACACTAGCTTGAAAAGCCTGCCATCCTGGAGTTCAATTCCCCAGCACCCACGTAAAGCCAAATGCACAACACAGAACACGTATCTGAAGTTCATTTACTTGCAAGAGGCCCCACTATACTCATTATTTCTCTTTCCCTCTCTCTTTCTCTCAAATAAATAAATAAATAAATAAACATGTTAGAACACCACAGTTTGCATCTGAAGCATAGGCCTTTCTCTGTACCCCTTGTACTAAACTGCTTCTAGAAATACTAACTAGAAGACAAAAAGAAAAAGAATAAAACTTTCTGTGAATAAAATTATTAAAACTGGGAGTTTGGTAACAATTAGCATTTTCCCTTAAAATTTCAGCATAAAATATAATCCATAATTAGATGATGACAATTGTGTGTGTTCTTTAGGGAAAATTTGAACAGAAATGCTTATGTTGTGACAATTATTTTCTGGTATTTTTATAAATGTTATTTAGGGATTTTTTTCTTTGCCACTCACAGATTTTGTACTCCACCAGTGCAAATTTTTATCTTTAACTTTAACCTTATTTTTAAAATATAAAGCATTAGTTCCTTCAATAAAGGAAACTTATAATGTGGTCTTAAAATTCTTGCGGATTTAATAAATTTTCAATAGCAAAAGTATATTTTGAAACCTTTTGGAAATATATTCTATTTTCACACAATTCTTAATTTTTATTTCCTTTAAGTCCTATTAATACATGAGTTTATTATTTTACACCAATGCTAGGTGAATTTATGTACTTATTTTTTATATGAATGTAATATCTTTTCAGTTCTTCAAAGGTGGTTGAAATCACTCATTTAGGACATTCTCTATGTTGCTTTTAAAGTCAACTATATTTATGGAAATTTTACCAGTGTGAAAAAATAAGAATGAACTATTAAAGCATTGTGTTATATTTTTGTGTTGGAACACAATATTCAAAAATTAAAATCATTTACAATAAGCATGCAACCTTCTTTTATTTAATAGTTTTTTAAGTTCTTCATTTCATATTTTCTTAAACATAATTTTTTGAAAATATTTCTTAATAATACGGTGCGCTTCACTATGGACATGTGGATGTGATCCAATGGGGCAGCTAAGATGAAGGATGCATTTCCTTTCAGTGTAACTGTAGTTGGATTCTTTTGTTTTCAATGTAATACTGTTTGTTTCACTTCAAAACATCTCAGCATTCTAAACATACAAAAAAAAAATTAACAGTATAGTGTTACTTACTTGTGAGGAGAGAGAGAGAGCACATGATGCTCCAGGACCTTTTGCAAACAGATGCCAGACTCATGAGCCACCTTGTGCGTCTGTCTTCGTACAGGTACTGGGGATTCAAACTTAGGTCAGCAGGCCTTGCAAGCAAGCACCTTTAACTGCTGAGCCATCTCCCCAGTCAGGAAAACATTACAGAAAGTTGCAAAATGTGTTTAGGTACAGAGGGCTCTGAATGTTCGCTGATGAGGTAGGTCTCTGCTTCGCTGACGATGACAAGTTCTAGATTGTTTAGAGACACTTTTCCTGTCAGCTGACCCCACCCTCTTTTCCACAGCTGAGGTTGGCAGAACGCCAGTCACTATATACAGAACAGCTTGAGGCTCAATGGATGCCCCGGGTCCAGCCTCAGGTCCTGAGTGACAGCCCCTCCTGCAGGCATTTCCCTGCCATTCCCTGTGCCTTGCAAGGAGCGCCCTGTTCTCTTGACAAACTACAGACATGTGCAGTGAGCAACTCGAGACTTCTAGCCAATACACAGTTTTGAGTCTTTAGTAGGATGGAAGCTGGAAGGTTTCCACGAGAACTGTTTCAGGGGGTTCTCTCACCCATCTTGATCATCAGTGCAATCAACCAACTTGCAAATTTCCCTCCACTGCTTTCTACCAGCCGACAACCAAGGAGATCGCACACACCGACCTCCAGGCGTGCTTGCCTCTCTACCTGAGCAGTTTGGGGGATGGTTTCCACCAGGTGGGATGGGGGGAGGGTGGAATATACTCAATCCTTTTTACTTCTCAGCTCTGGGCCAGGAATGGTAGTCCACTGTCATATGGAATCTTGCTTATCTTGGCCTTATTTGGAATAAACCTATTAGAAAGGCAGACAAGGATGACATCTAAACCAAGATGCTTTCTGTAGCCAGGTTGCAGATGTTAGGGCTGCTCACCTCCAAGGGGAGCGGTTGCCTTCTCTTGCTAGAGGAGAGAAACCCTTTGGGGCACATGGTTCATGAACATCAGATCAGACAAGTCAGGCATTGGCTGTTCATTTTGACTTTACAAGAGAAAATTTCCCAGGCTCTAAATTGTGTGCAAATGGCTTTGTTTCCTTTGGGCTGTAGGCTTGTCACCTGTGGTGACCAAATGGTTTTTCTTTTGGGGAAGGAAGGAAGGAAGGATATAAGGAAGGAAGAAGGAAATAAGGAAGGAAGGAAGGAAATAAGGAAGGAAGGAAGGAAACAAGGAAGAAAGGAAGGAAGGAAGGAAGGAAGGATCCCTTCCCTTGGCCCCTTATTGGCAACAGGGCACGTTTCCAAAAAGTTGTTACAATCTATTTTTGAAGTGAATATTCAGTGTTTCAAGGCACATACGAAAGATGTACCTTCCTTGGGAACTCACGCTGACTGGTGGCTCCATATGGTGAGTGATCCCCAGGGACATGCTGTGATCCCAAAACTGGATCTCTAGATAGTTTTCCTCTTCTTTTGAAAGACAACCATTTGTTCATGTCATTGTCTCTAATATTTCTTTCAGAGAAAATTATACTCTTTAGGAAAAACAGCTATTTTTCTTCTCTTCAAGATTGCATTTTTTCCCCATTCTACCTTTTATTGACTGCAGTGTTGGTTTTCTGCCTGAGAAGTCAACCTAACAAGGGAGAGATTGTCTGGTTCACAGTTTCCGGGTTTCAGCCCAGGGTGCTTGGCCCTGTGGAGGCCTAGTCATGTCATGGTAGTCAGGAAGCAAGGACAGTGACAGGAAGGGAAGGAGTCCTCTTCAAGGTCATGTCCCCCATGATACGACTGCCTCCCAAGAGTATCATGCATGGCTGGGGCCAAGCCTCCAACACTGGGGACTTTTAGAGACATTGCAGATTTAAGCTGTAGCAACTGGTATTGGTATACAAATAGATCTTCCCAGTTTAAACACTTCTTAAAACAAAGATGTGCATATTCCTTACAGTGAATACCTTACAGTGAATACCAGAAACCTGGTATAGAACTCCAGGGCTACAACACAAGATACTGGATCATCATTTGTGTGGGCCTTGAGCCTGGGACCTTGTACATTAGACAAGTTTTTTATCAATGAGCTACACCCCAAACTTTGGATAAATTATTTTAAGAGGAAGTTTTTGTAGAGAAATGCCTTTCCCACCATCTTTCAAGTGCCCTGTCTTCTTTTACAGTGTTCACAGAGCTTCATGAGCACAGCAGTGTTCTCTTTTGGGGGTGGGGGAGGCTTTAGGCTTCTCTCTTTGTGCATAGTTCATTTCTTTTACAGAAGGCTAGTCATTAATTCGAGTGGCATGTGTATTTTAGGAAGCTAATTATGAACTTCCAACCCCCCAAATGCTCTTTGGGGAGTGGCACCTCGGTCAAGGCGCTGTGCCACGTCTTCACGAATTGCTTTGGTTGTCGCATTTATACTGCTTTAGAAGACGAGCCTGCTCATCCGTCTTCACTTCATGGACGGGCAAGCCCTGCTTTCCACAAGGAGTGTTGGTGCCAGCAGGCAGTGACAAACAGGCTATGGACGTTGACAGTGTCTCACAAAGGTCAGAGCACTGGAGACGTGTTTCTACAGTAACACAATCTGTTGACATCTTGCTTGGGAAGAACACAGTTACCCAGGGTAATAGTCTGGCAGAATATTAATAATGCATATAAGCTCTTTTATTCTGTTGTCTTGAATGGCAAAGCATAGTACTGCTCCGAACTTAGTACTCTTTCACAGTTCAGTTTTTGACATCACAAAGTGGGTATAATGCGGGACCTCTTTGGAGCTGCTATGACTCCTAGTACACCCATTTTATAGAGAAAGGACTTCACTGTGTTTCAGTGATTTATTGGCAGGTGATCTCTCCCACTAAAACGTGAGAGTCTGTAGGGTCAGTTCTAGGCTTATCGAGTATTTTAGGTCCTGGGCATTTTGCCAAGTGTTGGACCTTTAGAAATGATTAACAAGTCTGACCTTTAACTTATTTCTAGCAAGAAGAATGTAAATATCTTTTCAATACTATATGATAAGTACAAGGATGGAGGTATGTATAGTTGCCTTGAGCTCAGACAGAAGTCCATAGCTCTATTCCAGGAGACAAAGAGACAGCCCTTCAGTTTGCTGCAGAGCTGATTATTCTGAGAGGATGTGTGGGAATGAGCTGAGGGCAAGTTTCAGCACACGGTGTTTACTCTTTTCTTGCAGTGTGCTGGTCAGAAGGAAGCCCTTGGTTTTTGATGTTAAATTTAATGCTATTGACAGAAAAAAAAATCTCTTCACTTCTGGAAGTGAAGTAAAATCACCTTTCACATGTAAGATGATTTTTGCAAAAGGTATTTTTGAAGAACATGTTTCAGTTATTTTAAAGCAGTAAGTAACTTCATAGGTAGCAGAGACTCA
>PVHP010002669.1:55000-86340 GCA_004024765.1 Zapus hudsonius
GAAAAGCGTGTTCAGTGGGGAAAGCAGCAGGTGGTGGCATAGTACTGTGGCTGGAAAAGTAATCTCTTTTATTTGCTTTTTATCTGAAAGTTCAAGCTTTAGACAAAAGTGTAAGGCTTGAGTTCCATAAATCTGTTTCAGTCAAAATGGAATTTCTTTAAAAATATTTTATTTATTTGAGAGAGAGAGAGAGAGAGAGAGAGAGAGAGAGAGAGAGAGAGCCTCTAGGCACTGCAAGGAACCTCGGATGCATACAGTACTATGTGCATCTGGCTTTATGTGGGCACTGGGGAATTGAACCCAGCTTGTTAGGTTTTGCAGGCAATTGCTTTATCTGCTGAACCATCTCTCCAGCCCCTTAAAATGGAATTTCTAATAAAGAGACAAAGAGTTAATCTTTCCCATGAATAATTGAAAATAAGGAAAAAGGCAGCAGAGAAACACATCTCCATCCTGGAATCATTCCAACCACGAAGTCTGGAGGCACAGCAAGAAGTTGTGTCTCAGCATTGGACGGGGAAGACTCCTGGGTGTGGATACTGAAGTTCTCCCTGATGCTCAGGTCCCTCGTGTGAGGTAATCCATGTGCCTCCTCTCACACACCACAGTCTTTAGAATACCTGGTACAATGTAAAGGCTGTGCCATAGTGTTCAGTCTCCACGGTCAACAGAGGCTACTTTTTCCCATGCTGGACATCTTCCGTTGTAGGTTGGAGGGTTAGTCACTAAACAAAATGTGGTGTGGGAACGGTGTTGGTGCAGTGGAAGCATTGCTGCGTTCCTTGATGCTGGAGTGCTAACGTTAATTCAGGAACTAATACTTCTTGGTGGGTGTCATACCCAATATTGTGACACTTTCCACTGATTAACAGAACTTCATAAGATAAAAGCATATGCCTTCTCATTAGCTACGTTTTGAGTCTAAGGTTGGCGATAAACTTAAATTGTCAAAACGAAATATAGACCTAAGCATTTCAAAATATTTATTTGCCTGTGTGTCTATACATAGGTGTGTGCCAGGGTCTCTGGTGGCTGCAAGAGAAGACCTGTCGGGATGTATGTCAGTAGCTGGGGAGTGAACTCAGGCTGGTTGGCAAACAAGTGCCTTTAACCACTGAGCCACCTCCCCAGCCCAGCATTTACTTATTTATTTAGACCTGAGTAGTTCAGTGGTGCTAAGAACTTGGGAGATACTGGATGCTCACCCAAGCAAATCCTTTATTAGATGGCACCAAATATTAGATTCCACTAAATTGCAAAATAGTTGACTAGTTGAGTGTTGTGGACATTGTGAAAAAAAGGTAAGTTATGAGAACCAAGCATTCTTTAGTTTCCCTACCCAGTTTATCTCTACTATAGTAGTCTCTATTTTGTTATCTTTGAGTTTTTATTTATTACTATTTTTTGAGACATGGTCTCCCTATGTACTAACTTTCTATCACTCAGACTGGTCTTGAATTTGTGATTCTCCTGCAGTTCTAAAGTATGTAGTCTCTCATTGTATTTATTTTTTGTCTTTTCGAGGTGGGGTCTGCTCTAGCCCAGGCTAGCCTAGACCTTGAACTCACGGCCATCCTCCCGCCGCCCCTTGCCCCCCCCGCCCCGCCCCCCCGCGTGCTGGGACCAGGCGCGCCTACGCCCGGCTTCAAAAGAATCTCATTTTATAAACGTCTTATCAACTTTTAAAAACGCCACCAATAATTACAAAAAGAAATTCCTAAACCAACGTGATGACAAGTAGACGGAAAAGAGACGGAAGAAAAACAAGGGCTTATCGCGTGGCCAGGAAACAGGGCCGGTCGGGTCACGTGACCACGCGGCTTCCAGCCGGAAGGGCGACGTCATGACCGTCTGCGTCCGCTCCACCGCCGGAAGCTCAGGCCTCCATGTTGACCCGCAGCAGCGCCGTCGCCTGGCCCGCCGCGCATGCGCAGCGTGACCGCAGCGGGGGGGGGCGCGAGCCCCTGGCTTTGTCGTCACAGGGTCATGGTCAGGGTGCGCGCGCCTCTTCCGGTCCCTCCCTCCCTCCGCCCGCCCCGCTTCCGGTCCGCAGCCGAGCGCGGAAGAGCGTCCCGCCTCTTCCGCCTGTGGGCGGCGGTGGGGGCGGCGGCGACTGCGCGGCTCCCGGCTCCCGTGACGGTGAGGGCGAGCCGGCGGCTTCCCTGGGCGGAGGCTCCGCCCGGACGCGGCCGGCCGATGGCGATGAGCTACAATGCGAAGGAGGACGTGGACGGCGGGCCCCCGTGCGCCCCGGGGGGCGCCGCCAAGACGCGGAGGCCGGACAACACGGCCTTCAAGCAGCAGCGGCTTCCCGCCTGGCAGCCCATCCTCACGGCCGGCACGGTGCTGCCCACCTTCTTCATCATCGGCCTCATCTTCATCCCCATCGGCATCGGCATCTTCGTGACGTCCAACAACATCCGCGAGGTGGAGGTGAGCGGCCGGCGCGGCCTCGGGGGGCTGGGCGGGCGCCGGGGCCTCCCTCCCTCTTTGCCCGCCGCCCACTGCGCCTGCGCGGCGCCCCGGCCGGGACCCACGGCCACCCGCGGCGTTTCTTGCGTAGGGAGATGAAGTCGCGTGTCACCGGGCACGCGTTGCCATGCTGACCGGAGCTGAGCCCGGCGCCTCGCAGTTTGAGTGTTTTCTTTCAGTGACTGGCCGCGGCCGTGCAGGTGAAATAGACCAGCACGCCTCCCCTCATGTTGCTTTAAGGCCTTCGTCTGCTCCCCCACCCGTGATCTGTAACCTTTACCTCCTGATGACCCCACGCGGGGGCTAGTAAGCTGTCAGTATCTGTTAAACACCTCGTAGGTCATACTTGTAGAAGACACGTTAGGAGCGCTTAGATTGGGAAGTCACAGGACTGCCGTCTGTCTACCTGCCTGGCGGCCTGCCTGTTTGCGGAGAGGCCCAGGGTTGATGAAGGTAAACAGCGTCCCGCACGCGGCCTCTCACACACACCCCACTGTTTTCTTCTGTTGGACCCATACAGTCTTCATTTCTCCTATTCTGTCATAGGTGTGTACCTGTGCACACCTTTTCAGCATAAAACTGCAGACTCAATGGGACTTTGAGAGTTGTTTCATTTTTAATAAAGGCTGGGTTCCAGTTTACGTAAAATGAGACTGCTATATTTTTAAGTTACAGCAACGCTTACATCAGTGTTAGTAAAGTATACAGAGCATGACTAGTTTTGAAATACTTTATAAAGAATTACTTTCAGTTCATTCTGCCACTGCATATTTTGTGTATGTGCATTTAATAGTCCTGCAAATGTAGTCTAAGATGTTCCAAAGTGCAAAGCTCTTCAAAGTGGTGGTGTCATGTTGGTCACTTGGGAAGTTTTGATTTTGAAGTATTTTAGATTTCAGACTTTCAAGTTAGGGATGCTTAACTGGTGAAGTCTGCATAGCTATTCCAAAATGTGAAAAACCCTCAAATTTGAAACTATTCTATTCCCATCCCTTCTGGATGAGGGATTCTGTCAGCCATGCTGGGACCACTCTACGAGGCTTTCAGACAGAGCTCAGCTAAACTCCAGTGAGATTCAATCAGCTCCCATTCCTGGATAACTTACCTAATTTTTCTGAAGCATAGTTTCTTCATCTATTAAATTAGTGGGATAGTGCTGTCTTCTAGGAGCTGTGAAATAGAAGCAGTATACTGGTGTCTTCTGGGATGTGTGAAGTAGAAGCAGTAGAGGTAAGAGGGTAATACTTTGGTAAGAGATGAGAAGTGAGTCAGAGATTGAGATTTAACAATAAATAACTTGATTATTATGTCTTCATTTCCAGTTTTAAGCTTTTCATAGCACATTAAGATCCCTACTAAAGGTTTTCATGTTTATTTGCGTGTGTGTGTGTGTGTGTGTGTGTGTGTGTGTGTGTGTGTGTGTGTGTTAGGGACTCTTTGCCACTGCAAACAAACTCCAGACACTTTTCTTTGCATCCATGTGTAGTTTGGAAATTGAATCCAAGTCAGCAGAATTTCAAGCAAGTGCCTTCAACTGCTGAGCCATCTTCCCAGCCCCCAAATGTTTGGGTTTGAAAGTAATCCATGTTGTAGTTTGGCCTGGTCAGAAGAGCACTGAAGTTAAGAGTTATGTATTAGAGGGCTGGAGAGGTGGCTCAGCAGTTAAGCTTGGATTTGATTCCCCAGTACCTACATAAAGACAGACTCACAAAGCTGCAGGTGCATCTGGAGTGAGTTTGCAGTCGCTGGAGGCCCTGGTACATCCATTCTCTCTATTCTCTCTCTCTCTCTGCTTGCAAATAAAATATTAAATAAAGAGTTGTGTATTAGTGTACGAGCTCCAAATCTCCCTCTAGTTTGTGATCAGAGTCTTTAGGGTACTGTGCACTTCCGAAATTCTGTGATATCCAGTGTAGGTTTAAGACAATGACATCACATTTGGAACTGGAGAAAATGAAAATTTGAAATCAGTAGTATTTTTTTTTAACCAACACTGACACAATTGTGTTAAGAGTGTTAAGTATGTAGAGTAATTGCTCTAAATTGGGCCAGGAGCTAGCAAAACCTAGAGAGCTTTTTCAAAACTTTTTTTTGTTTGTGCTTGTTAACAAGTACTTGTTTTGGGTGGGGGCTGCAAGCATGTGCTGCCCCTCTGAGCTCCACCCCTCGCTCCTTTTACTCTTTGACAGCCGCTGATTTAGGTGAAAATACCATGAGGATCATTTATAGTAAATGGGAAATGAGAAATTCTTGCCAAAAATCAATTATGGCCTATAAGTTGTTTAGTTTAATAACTTCATTGGTTTTTCAGTTCAGATTAGTCTGGCGGTGGAGGACACTCATAGAATCAAATGCTTCAAATTCTTGGTGCTCACACCACTTTGTGCATCTGACTTTATGGGGGTACTGGGGAATCAAACCTGGGCTGTCAGGCTTTGTAAGTAAGTACCTTCATTCAGCCACTGAGCACTCTCCCCAAACCAAACCCCCAAATTTAAAGCAAACCTAGTGGATTGTTCACATTCTCCAAGAAATAATTTTATTAAACAGTTAATATTCCTAGGAATGCCTGGGATTCCCCTGGCTGAAGCAAGGGAGCAAGGTATTGCTCTCTGTGAGTGCTGCTTTTATGGTTTTATGCTTTTCCAGCAGGATAATTGCAGTCAGCTTGATGGTAGGAAAGACTAGTTTTGAATCCCAGTCATATGAAATGTTACCCTCTCAAGGAATTCATTCTTCTCAGAAGTAGATCTGTGCTGCTACCAAAAAATTATACATAAAAATTGTTACATTTTAAATTTCACCAATAAAAAGGTGAGAAATCCTCCTTTATTGTGACACAAGAACTTGTTCTGTTGTCTATACAGCCTAAAATAATTATTTCCTGGCCCTTTACAGAAAAACGATGTCTATTCTTGATTTACAGAAATATACTGGCAAATTTAGAATTTGCTACAAAAGTAGCTGTGTGAAGTTATACATTGTACCCCTTAGTAATCATTTGAGGTAGGCTTCATGACCCCTGGTAACTGCTTGTGCTCTCTACCATCTTCCCACAGATTAGTAGATACAAGTTTGCCTTAAGTTTCGGCTTTAGTAATAATAGGCTTTGTATTTTTTGTCATCGATACAGTTCAGGCAGCCTTTAGAGTTGCTTTCAACATTTTCACTTGCTCACCTTTTGTCTTCATAGAACCTCTAGAATGGGCGCTAGATAAATTCTGTAGGTACTTGAATTGCCATTTTTAACTTACTCTGATTAATGCAGTGGTTTCTCTTATTACTCAGCATTTTGTTGCAGGGCCTGTTTAGGTCTCATATTGATTCCCTTTTAGAGAAATTTGCATTCAGAAGGAAAGCTTCCAGTCTTCTTTGTGGGCAGTGTAATAAATACATGTCCTTTAAATTCCTCCTGTCCTACCACATGCAGTTCATCTGTTTCTAAGGAATAGGATGCGCTTTTAGAATTTCCAAGATGAAATTCCAGCTTGATTTAGGGGATTGTTTAAAATTATTGATGAACAAAGATGAGCAATACTTCAGCTGACCTCACTATTCTGTTTTACTCCTGGTTCTCTTTCCTTGGGATTGACATTAATCAGAAGGTCTCATGATATTTTCATTGTATTCTGAATTATGCCTGATAGGTTTTTTTTTTTTTTAAATATTTTATTTATTCATTTTCAAGCAGAGAGATACAGAGAGAGAGAGAAAGAGAGATAGCACCAGAGCCACCACCTTGTGGGTCTGGCTTATGTGGGACCTGGGGAATTGAACTAGGAGCCTCAGGCACTGGAGGCAAGTGCCTTAACCGCTGAGCCATTTCTCCAGCCCAGGTTTTTTTTTTTTTTAACATTTTATTTATTTATTTGCAAGGGGAAAGAGACAGGCAAAGAGAGAATGGGCATGCCAGTGCCTCTAGCCACTGCAGACAAACTCCAGATGCATGCACCACTTGGTGCACCTACTTTTATGTGTGTACTAGACCCGGGCCAGCAGCTTTGTAAGCAAGTGCCTTTTACCACTGAGCTATCTCTCCAGCCCCTGATTTACTTTTACCATTTCAAAAATAATACACACACACACACACACAATAGAGGAATTATTTCCATTCTACTTGGCAGCCTCTCTTAAGACTTGGTACTATTAGTGCAAACTTCATTGAAAAAATAATTTTATTTATTTGCGAGGAGAAAGAGTATGGGTACTCCAAGGCCTCTTGCTGCTGCCAAGGAACTCTAGATGCCTGTGCCACTTTGTGCATCAGGCTTTATTTGGTCACTGGGGAATTGCACCCAGGCTGGTAGGCTTTGTAAGCAAGCACCTTTAATCACAGCCATTTTTAAAAAAATATTTTATTTATTTATTTATTTATTTATTTATTTATTTATTTATTTAGAGAGAGAGAGAGAGAGAGAGAGAGAGAGAGAGAAAGAGGCATACAGAGAGAAAATTTGGGCCCACCAGGGCTTCCAAGCCACTATAAATGAACTCCAGACACATGCGCCCGCTTGTGCATCTGGCTTTACATGGGCACTGGGGAATTGAACTCTGGTCCTGCTGCATTGCAGGCAAATGCCTTAATCGCTAAGCCATCTCTTCAGCACACAGAGCCATTTCTTGAGTTCTAAACTTCTTTTTTTTTTTTTTGAAGCCTAGTGGGTCATTATACACAATAGATTTTCTTTTAATCTAGAAGTTAGGTCAAACTGCCCTTGAATTTTAGCTGACAAAGATTATAGTGGTTGATTGTAAAAAACACAGACACTGAATTTCATTTGTCAAGGATTTTAGTCAATGTTGGACATTTTCTATATACAGAATACCTCCTTGGGCATAGTGGTCAATTGAAAATGTTTGAGGAACTGTTTTTTTCCTTTTTTATTTTTCCATCATGGGGCTTTTCTTCAGCAGCCTTCAGTCTTTGGGGGAAGAGGTGACAGACTAATAATAAGAGCTGTGCATGTAACTTAGTGATAGAGCACTTGACTTAGCACAAGGTCCTGGGGTCAGTCCCCAGCTCTAAGAAAACCTGTAAGCCTGGTGTGGTTGGCACATACTTGTCTGTCCAGTAGTTGGGAGGTGGAGACAGGAGGATCAGGAGTTCAATGTCATCCTTACCTACATAGAGATTTCAAGCTTAATCCAGGCTACAAGGCAGTCTGTCTCAAAAGAAGAAGAGAGAGAAAGAGACAGACAGACAATAACACATAACGGGGAGACTAAGCATTGGCCCAGATGAGTGGCACCCACAGAATATGCATTTAGGAGTTCAGAGAAATACAGGCTTGTGCTGGGTATGGTGGTCATGCCTGCCCTACAAGCACTAGGGATGCTGATGCATGAGGATCACAAGTTAGGGGCCTGCCTAGATTATGTGGTGAGCTGGTCTTAAAACCAAAAGACAAACATCACATGTGTATTGTGACCAGAGAAAGCTTTGTGAGAGGTGTAGGCTTTGAGTTGGAACTTGAAGGACAAAGATCACTTTGAAATATAGAGATATTTAATTTTATTTATTCATTTGCAAGCAGAGAGAAAGAATAAGAGAAAGTATGGGTATGCCAAGGCTTCTTGCCACTGCAAATGAACTCCAGATGCATGTGCCACTTTGTGCATCTGGCTTTATATGGGTACTGGGGAATAAACCTGGACTCGCGGGCTTTGCACAAGTATGGTAGTTTGGATGTATATCCCCCATAGACTCAGGTATTTTATTAAAGATTGTCTCCAGCCACCTGACTAGAGGAGGTTGTCACTGGGGGTGCATTCTGGGGTCCAGCCCCAAGGTGTGTTTGGGGGTGGATCTTATTTCCATTGCAAAGGTATGCAGAGAGGTCTGAGCTCTGGTGGGGTCTCATCTGTGTCCTGCCCATTTGTGCTTGTTGCTTTTGGTATTTGCTGACTGGTGATGGTTTCTCTCTGCCAATGATAGTCCTTCCCCCTGGATCTGTAAGCTTGAAGTAAATTTCCTTCTTTCATAAACTCTGGTTTTGATATTCATCCCACCAATGTGGAGCTGACTACAACAACAAGCAAGTGCCTTTAAGATTGCTGAGCCATCTCCCCAGCTCTAAATACTTAAAAAAAAATTTACTTACTTGCAAGCAGAGAGAGAGAGAGAGAGAGAGAGAGAGAGATTGAGAATGGGGCATGCCAGGGCCTCCAGCCACTACAGATTCCATATTGCATGTGCATCTGGGTTTACGTGGGTACTGGGGAATTGAACCAGGGTCATTAGGCTTTGCAGGCAAGTGCCTTAACCATTGAGCCATCTCTCCATCCCCCCAAATTAAATTATATATATATATATATATATCGCAATTATTGAATGTGTTTTTGTTCATATGGAGGTTAGGGGAGAACTTCTGGTGCCGGTCCTCATCTTCTACCTTGTTTGAATCCAAGTCTCTTGTCATTCGCTGCTGCTCACACCAACCAGCCTGTCTGGCTCACAAGTTTCCAGGATTCTCCCATTCGCACCTCTATTTCACCATATGAGGTCTGGGATTCCAGACCCTTGCTACTGAATCTCACTTTATATGGGTTCTGGGGACCCACACTCAGGTTGTCAGGCTCCTACAGCAAGTGCTTTTGTCCACTGAGCCCACGAATAGTACTTCAGTAGAAGGGATTAGAATGAGCAGTGATTAGGTGGCAGGAAATCAAAAAGTCTATAGAGAAAATAAGACTAAGGAACCAGGTGTGTTGGCTTATATCTATAACCCCAACACCGAGGCTGAGGTAGGAAGATCACCATGAGTTCAAGACCAGCCTGGGCTACAGAGTGAGTTACAGGTCAGTCTGGGCTTAGGGCGAAACCCTGCCTCAAAAAAACAAAACAAGCAAAGAAAAAGTAAAGAAAGAAAATAAAACGAGAGTGACAAGCTGGTGTCCAGGTTGTGTAAAATCTTGGGTATTTAATAATGATGCATTAAAGCAGGGAATAGATATGATGGGCATGATTGAGACCTGTATCTCCATTAGGATTGGGCTCAGTAGTGAGTGATCAAGGTTTTCATGCTCGTGTAAAATTCTCTAGGAACATAATCCAGAGCTGTGGAGGTTCTCTGTGGTGTGCCATCCTGACATGTTTAGTGACTGGATCTGACTAATATTCAAGGTTTCCTGGGTCAGGGTACAGATTAGACTTCTAGCAGCAGAGTAGAAGAAAGGATGAAACAACAAAGGGTTAAAGGCCTTTGAAAGAAGGCTCTTTGAAGCTGCCGCCCTGCACTGACTTGGTAGCTGAGCCATACTAGATACAAAGTAGGCTAGAAAAAAAAGTTAGTTCATTTTGATAACAAGAAAAATAGCACAGAAATTAGGGTAGAAGGCTGTTAGCAGTCAGAGTTATTGGAGGATGTACTTGAGGGTATATGTTACGTCAAATGAATGAGAACTAGATCTTCTAGAGGTGAGACTCCAGTGGCTTAGATACTGAATTAATAATGGTCTCCTCCCTCCCCCCACAGGGTCTCACTCTAGTGCTGGCTGTCCTCGAACTCATAGTGATCCTCTCCTGCCTCTGCCTCCTAAGTGCTGGCATTAAAGGTATGCACCTCGCCCTGGTTCCCATTACCCTGGGGTCCCTCCTCATTGGTGTTATGGTAGTCACTGTGGGTTCATAAAGGCTTCAGTCCGTCCTGGTGGTGGTGGTGGTGGTGGGGACTGTGCCTCAGGGTATTCCTACCAACTCTGTGACTCTGACAATGTTCTCTGAGCCATGGTAGGCCTGTTGGCAGACTGATTTAGTGTAGAGTTCAATGTAGCCTCTGGATTTCTGCTTTGATAGGGGCTGGTTGTCAGGCTAGCAGTAAGAGCAGTATTCATGAAGTTGCTTCCTCTGAAATTTCTCCTGAGCCCTGGCTGATATAGAGGTGGTAAGTCTCATGGTGAGCAGCCAGCTGTCTTCTTGTCTTGTCAATGGATCTTGGTTCTCCTCCATCTGTAAAATAAAACAGATTCTCCAACCAAGCATGAGAGGGTTATACAAAGTTCTTTGAGAGATGTTTGGTGTGCAAAGTCCACTCTTGTTCTCCAGAGAGATTTATACCGATTATAGTGTAGGATTGAACTTGATTTCATAGTAAAAGGCATTGTGTCTTTTTTTTTTAATGTGAAGAACAAATTAGGCATGTGGCTTGGCTAATTTGTTTTGTAAAAAGCTATAGGTGAAATATTGAATATCATCACCTTTTGCTTTCTTCAGCCTTTAAAATCTCTTTTCAGCATATACATTTGTTTTAAAAGTTCATGCTGGAGACTCATAGTTGAGTTACAGAAATTTGCAAAAAAAATCTCGTAATGTTTTAAGTTTTTGATTTTGTATTGGGCTTTGCTCATGGCTCTCCTGGTCTGCATGCAGATGTGACTCATAGTTTTAAGTACGGCACCTAGGGAAGATTTTAGCAAAGGAGCATTTGAGTAAAAATCTCAGAGGTAGTTTTGATGTGTGAAGGAAGTCTGTTCCATGCAGAAAAGGTAGTAAGAGACAAGGAAGCGTGTTTATAGTAGCAGGAAGAAGACAGCAAAGAGGCCACTGTGGCCGAAGTAGAGTCAGAAGAGAGGAGAATAGTAGCAGACCAGGCTAAGTGGTACCAGTCAGTACTCAGTATATATCACATGGGACACTGAAATGACTTTAGCTTCCCACAGTGGAATGGGAAGTCATTAAACAGTTTTTTAAAAAAATTTTATTGATAGCTTCCATAATAATAGACATTAAACAGTTTTGCACAGATAAATTGTTCCTACGCAATTAAATCCATAAACCTGTCATCTTAGTTTCTTTGTATTACAAAGAAATTAGGGAAAAATTAGTAAAGGAAAATGGATTTATTCGCGGTACGATCAAGGTGAGGCCAGGGGTCTAATTCCCTTTACTGTGCCTGCGGTCATCTTGCAGTTGTTACAGAACATGAGACAAAGGCTGGGACATGTGCAAATGAGCTATGAGACAGGTGAATGAGTCCTTTCCTAGGAGGAGATTTGCTTCCCTTGGTTCTCAGCTTCAGAAGCAGTTTTTTTTTTTTTTTTTTTTCAAATCCAGGGTTAAGAAACTTGGGGTCTGAAAGCTTTTTTTAATTTTAATTTATTTACAAGGTGGAGGGGGAGGCACACTGATCTCTTGCCTCTACAAACACTCTAGATGTATGCGTCACTTTTTGCATCTGGTTTTAATGGGTACTGTGGAGTTGAACCCAGGCTGGCAGGCTTTGTAAGCAAGTGCCCTTAACCATAAGCCATCTCCCCAGGACAGATTCCACATTTTACAAAGAGAAAAGAGTCTTAGTTTTTGTTTTTTTTTTAATGGAATGTGAGATTCCCTACCCATTCCATGTCTGGTAGAGTTCTTTATCACTAGGTCCATTCCTTTGATAGGTGTAGAGTAGAATCCTTTTATGTATGTATGTATGTATGTATGTATGTATGTATGTATGTATGCATGCATGTATGTATGTATGTATGTATATATGTATGTATGTATTGTCAGCAGCAACCATGGGATGGAAATTGCACTTCCTGTTACTCTCAGCCTTAACCTGTCTGTCCCTCTTCCAGCAGCCTGAGAAGTCCCCTTTTCAGAGACATCTACCAGGCAAAACTCCAGGTTTTGTAGCACTGATTGATACTAAGATGAATTCTAGGAAGAACTGATTGGTGAAGCAAAGTTGAAAGAAAAGATGCTCCAGGAAAGGGAAAGGGGGGAAAACACACCTGGTAAAGCAGATGCAGTTTGTTGGAGTGTGTTGTCAAGGGAAAGAAAAAGTTGGAAGGGCAGAGTGCCGAGCTTAGGTCTCCTGACCACGTGTTTGGGTTTGGTTTCCTTCCATCCCTAAAGGTTGCTAGGAAAACCATCCTTCTCTGTAATATTGCCTAAAGAGAGATAAAAATTACAAAATTTTTCTCAGATATACAATGTAAGGTGGATTTATGAGGGTTAATTTGTTCAGGTCTAGGAGAGGGAAGTGCTAGAGACTTATTAAAATTACAGATCATTTTTCCCTGAGTAAGCACAACTTACTCTCTTTGACCAAATGCCATTAGGAAAACATATGTAGCCTCTATGGGCTGTCTGGTCTTAACATTATCAGAAGCATTTGAAGTTTCCTGCCTTTATCAGCAGAGAACCCAAGCCAGACCCATGGGATGAAAGACCATTTTCCTCTTTTGCTTTTCTTGCCATGCCAGCATAATATGCCCCATCCAAAGTGCAGACATGCATTTACACCCACATATTTGGAGGCCAGCTGCAGCTCTGACTCCTGCATGCTTGTTAAACACACTAACTCTGCAAAAGAGAATCTGGGGCTCAACTTAAAGATCAAAACAAGACAGGAAAGTGCATGGATGAAAGCAATCCTCCAGGGAGAGCTTACCAAAGGGGCCAGGACTCAAGGACCAGGAGAGGCAGGGGCCTATGGTTAGGCTCCTTTGCATGGGTCAGCTATCCAGTTAGGATGCGCTTCATCAGATTCCGGTGTGTAAGGGAGAGACCTAATTGGTTGGTGGGCTCAAGAGGCTGACTCAGGAGGGGCTAGCCCACTATTGGTGTGCTGCTGAGTTGATGCAGCCATCTCGGATGAGACTGGACCAGATGTGGGTTCTGATCCTGTCAGGACAGGCAAATTCTGTCCCTGGTGGACTGCTTATTAAGGAAGGGGGAAAAAAAGCTGTCTTGCTCCTGTTCTGTATCAACAGGATTCTTGCCTTTCCTCCCAAGCAGTTCACTAGGTGCCATTTACCCATCTGGTGCCATAATTTAGTCAGTTCTGACATGTCTAATAGGAACCAGCATCAGGTCCAACAGAGGGCTCCGTCCCATTAGACTGCCCTCCACTTAAGATGCTAAACATGAGTCCCAGTTTGACCATGAAGGGCTATGTACATCAAGGTTCTCATGGCTTCTGTGCCTGCTAAGGTGCACTGCCCTCATGGTGTTCTGCCAGCCAGGCTCTTCAAACTCCATTCTTTTGTTTTTGTTTTAAATATTGTTATTTATTTGTAAGCAGACAGGCAACAGAGAGAGATTGGGTGTGCCAGGGCCTCCAGCCACTGCAAACTTAACTCCAGGTGCATGTACCACTTTGCAACTGGCTTTAAGTGGGCACTGGGGAATAAAGCCCAAGTAGTTAGGCTTTGCAGGCAAGCCCCATAACTACTGAGCTCTCTCTCCAGCTCCTATCCTTTTTGTGTATGTGTGAAGGTTTTCTTATATTAGTAAGATTGATTCATTTGACGATTGATGACCAACTCCCACCCAGTTTCTTCCTTCTCCCCAGTTATTGGAGCATTCGGGCTAAAATTTCCAGCATTTTGATCAGGACTTGGTGTTTCTGGTGGCTACCCCCATCCTGAAACTATCTAGTGACCACCAGGCATTTTATTAGCATATCATGGGAATCTCACTCCTGAGATTCCCAGGGTGTGAGGAGGTCACAGACTCAGCCCCGCTTTATTCCTGCTGTTGTCTCCAGGCCCTAGTGGTTTATAGGAGTGTCCAAGTGCTCACTCTCCCTGGGTCTTTGTTGCTGTACTGGCTATCATGTACTTATTTCTCTCAGCTTCTCAAAGGTAGAGCACAATCCTTGCAAGTGTTTGGATGCTGGGCAGCTTAATAGGAACCACAGCAGTAACACAACGTATCAGTTTCTCTTTGCCATAGTCTGAAGGTCCTGAGTTTGTAAGCCAGAAAGGCTACACTATTATGTGAGAGGGAATGGTGTGGCAAGAACAGGTGTTGGAGACAAGGGATTACTGGGCTTAAACTCTAACATGAAGATGACAAGAATTGAACAACGTCCAACATCATGGTATCATTAGGGAATTACAAATTAAAACCCTAAGATACTGCTGTTTTCCTAGTAGCGTGGTAAACATCTAAGCACCACTGAATGCAGAGATGACGTAGATGACTCATCACTGGGAGGAAAGCAGAGTGAACGTCAGCATACTGTCACCATATAATGCAGCAGTTGCAGATCTTGTATTTACGTAAATGAAAATTATGTCCATTTCAAGCTTGTACTTTAATGTTTATAGCAGCTTTATTCATAAGTGCCATAATTTGGAATTAATAGATGTCCTTCAGTAGAAAAATGAATGAACTCTGTAGTATAGTCAGTAATCAGATATTATTCAGTGCCAAAAAGAACACTTGGCAAGCTCTGAAAAGACACAGAACTTAAGTGCATCTTATTAAATGAAGTCAATATGAAGAGGCCATACTGTATAATTCTACTATTACAACATTTTGGTGAAAACAAAACTATGTAGACAGTAAAAGGATTAGTGCTTGCTGTGATTTAAAGGGAGGATAAAAAGAAAATATGAGTTTTAGGTTAGTGAAAAATGAAAGTATATTGTATGATATTGTAATGGCAGATTACTTATTAATATATGGTCAAAACCTATAAAATTTATTGTACCAAGTAAACCTCAATGTAAACTAAAGACTTTGGGTGATAATATCAATATAGGTTCATTTATTATAATGAATCATTTCTGTGGGAAATGTTGATTATGGGTATTTAAGTTACTTTTATGTAGCTGTGACCAAATTACCTGATTAAAACAATTTAAGGGTGAAAAGATGTGTTTGGCTCCCAGTTCCAGAGGGTTCAGTTTGTTATTACTGGCTCTGCCTCTGGTCTGAGGTGGGGCAGCAGGACATCATGGTGGCATGACCAGTGAGAGGACCTGACCTCTGACCCTGTGGCCTGGTTCCATCGAGGTCTACCCCAAATAGTGCCACATAGCTAGGGAGCAGGATCCCAACTCCTGGGCCCTGTAGATGGGGCAGTACATATACAAACCATAACAGGGAGACTGTGCGTGTGGGGGGCAGAGGATACACAGGAACTCTGTATTTCCTGTTTGTTTACTGTGAGAATAAAACTTATCTAAAAAGAACAAATAAAGCATGTTTAGTTTCTTTTTATTTTTAATGGGAAAGAGTTTTAGGTGTCAGGCCAGGTCTTTCTTACAGCCTTCACCTATACTGCAGCTCAATTCTGACACCAAACACTTTGAATTAGCACCAGATACCACCGGTTCAAAGCATGGTTCCCCAAACTGCCCCTCTTCAGCCAAAAGCAGGTCTCTGTGCCAAACACATAAGCACACCTTGCTAACTGGCTCCAAGTGCAAGGGGCTCCCAACATATCCGCTCCCTACTTCCCCCAAGACTGCTTTCACTTCAGAGTGGAGTCTGGGAGAACTCTGAACATAGAGGTTCCCTGCCCTCTCTCCATGTGCTCTTGACGGACACCATGTTCCCAGCACTTCCACAGGTCACCCCCCAGAAAGCTCTGCACGAGTGTCTAGACTAAAGTGTAGCACTTTGCGATTAGGCACGACTGTTTAGGCATGACTGATGGAACATTGGATGTGTAGTGGTTGAACTGTAAGTTGTGCTGGGCTAGACACTTCAGTCCTGTGGTTGGTCTTGCTGTTGACCAGTGCCTATCTTGAACCATATTTTGGTGTGAATCAAAGGGCATCTGAGTAAGAAAGGACTTCCATCACTTGGGAATTTGGCAGGGTGAAACTCCCTGCCAGGAGCCAAGGACAAAGAGAAAGCATATTCAATACCAGGTTTTGAAAAAGAAAACAATTTTTCTTTGTGTTTTTTCTTTTCTTTCTGGTGGTATTGGGGTTTGGGCCTCATGCATTCTATCATGAACTGCACTTTCCAATCCATAGTTGTCTGTTTTGTTTTTAAATTTGAAAATGTACTGGGAAAAGCTTAGGTGACTCCAGAAGTATTTAAGATTGAACGATTTAAGAAGAAAAGATACATTGATTTCTACAAATCTAGTATTTTAGTACTTTAGATCTCATAGCTAGCTATACATTACCATGCAGTTTTAAATCACACTCATATTTATGAGTTCCCCCATAAATGTACTTTTTTTCTTTTGGTTTTTCCAGGTAGGGTCTTGCTGGAATTCACTATGTAGTCTCAGGGTAGCCTCGAACTCACAATGATCCTCCTGCCTCTGCCTCCCGAGTGCTGGGATTAAACATGTGCACCACCATGCCCAGCTTGTATTTCTTTTCTTTCGGTGGAAAAGAGAGGATGTTAATTCAAAAGATCAGTCAGTATAGACAAGAGAGACAATTCTTCAGTATTTATTCCCCCACACTGTCAATTAAAGCAATGACTCTAACAGCAGTGTTTGTCTGACTTTAGGTCTCTTTGTAGGACTTCTTTTTCCTTTTATTAGCAGATTATATGGGTGTTTTCTCCAAGGAAGTACTTAGTTATATTTTTCTCTTGCAGATTGATTATACCGGAACAGAGCCTTCCAGTCCCTGCCATAAATGCTTGTCTCCGGATGTGACACCTTGTGTTTGTACCATTAACTTCACACTGGAAAAGTCATTTGAGGTTTGTGTTTCAAAGTACTGTGTTAGAAAAATCATGCTTAAAATATTAATATGCTGTTTTTACTGGGTATTTTCTTTTTGTTGAGTTTAATTTCTTAGAACCCATACACATTTAAGTAAGATTGTTTTAAATGCTTGGTTTTCTCATTTTTTGTCTGATAATTAAAATGTTTATTTGAATGGTTTACCTTAGTTTGTATTTTGTATACACAACTTTAAGGCATTATTTTATCCTTTCACTGGATAATTTTATAACTGTACAAATCAATTTTGTGTCATTTATATCACATTGTGATTATGTTTAAAATTACTTCCTAATCTTTGGTTTCTTTCTAGATTGTATAGATATTATTTATTTCTCAAATTGTTAGGGAGAAGACAAGAATTTAGTTATTTGAATTTGTTTAAACATAAATAGCATGAATTCAGTATATCCTTAAAAGGTTAGTTTTTATACTGGGCAAGCTAAAGACGCCCAAGTTTGGCTTTTGTAAGACAGGCAGAATTGAAATGGGAGACTTGGCATGATTTGTAAACTCCATTGCATCCCTATTCAAAAATATTTACTCAAGAACTTCCTTTTAGGAAATGTGTCCAACCTCACATTCATTGTTTTGAAGGTTCTTTGCTTCTTCACTGACTTTGAACTGGACAAAAGCCTTGTTTTGCAGGGAACTTAAATTCACTTTATTTGATTCACTCAAAGGATTGCTTTTCCAGTGGTTTTGTTTTATTTATTTATTTATTTAAATTTGTGTGTGGGTGTGTGCACACATACACCCAGGGCCTCTTGCCACTGCAGATGAGTTCTGGACACTTGTGCCACTTTAAAATTTTGATTTATTTTTATTTTTAAAAATATTTTTACTTATTTGTGAGAAAGAGAGAGCACGAGAGAGACAGAAGGAGATAAAGTATGGGCACTCCAGGGCCTTCTGTCACTGCAAGCTAACTCCACTGTATAGCCCAGGTTGGCCTAGAACTGGTGATCTTTCTACCTCTGCCTGTCAAGTGCTGGGATTACAGGCTTTTGCCACCATTACCTTTAATAATCCGTTCTTAAATGATAGTATTTGTGAGAGCAACAAATCAGTGTTACTGAATTCCTTATTTTTATTTTATTTATTTATTTTTAATTTGCAAGCAGAGAGCTAGAGAAGAAAGAGAATGGGTGCACCAGGGTCTTCAGCAACTGCAAATGAACTCCAGATGCATGGGCCACTTTATGCATCTGTCTTTACAAGGCTACTGGGGAATCAAACCAGGGTCATTAGGTTTTGCAGGCAAGCGCCTTCATCACTGAGCGTTCTCTCCAGCCCATTTACTTTTTTTGAGGTAGGTGTCATGGTTTGATCCAGGTGTCCCCCACAAACAAATGAATGTGTTCTGATAGATCAATCCTCAGCTGATGGCAGTTCGGGAATTAGAACTTCACTAGAGCTGTGTTGTTGGGGTGGGCTTATGGGGGTGATAAGCCAGCTCCCCCTTGCCAGTATTTGGCACACCTTCCTGCCGCTGTTTGCAGTGCTGTGGCAGAGGTGATGTCCAGTCCTCTGCTCGTGCCATTGTTTTCCCTGCCAGGATGGAGTCTCCTCTCGAGTCCATAAGCCAAATAAACCCATTCCTCCATAAGCTTCTTTTGCTTGGGTTCTTTCTGCGCAGCAACTAAGAAGCTGACCCCAACAGTTTTGGTACCAGGATGTGGGGTCATCTGTTGCTGCTAGAACCCTGATTCTGTGGCTTTGGCATTTTGGAATTGATATGAAGGAGAAATATGGATGGGTTTGAAATCTCAGCCTAAGAGACACCTCGCAGTGCTGTGTAAGTACAGCCTGATGGATCATTCTGGTCGGAGTTGAAAGACCTGAATGTAATGAGAACTATGGACTGTGAGGTTTGGCTTACTAGGGTGAGAAAGAACTTGGTCAGGACTGTGCCAGAAGCAGTTTGCGTGAGAGGCTTGCTGCGTTCTGCCTGCCTGTGTCCTGGAAACCTGTGCAGGGTTGCTTGATGTAAAGATGGACTGGTGTGAGCAGATGGAGATGGCACAGAAAGAAAGATCTTTGGTTCAAAACTGCTGCCCGTTCACCTGCAATCATTTGAGAGATGACAACCATTGAGATTGGGCCAGCTGGTCTGCATTGGAACAACTCGAAGAATGCAGACTCTCTGAAGTAAGGGGCCTGAATGCTTTGTTCCCCCCTGAATTAACAAGTTGGTAGCCCACCTGGTTCTGTGGAGTATGGCAAATGCACGAAGAGAGGGTCATTGGATTTGCAACACAGTTTTGTTTTTGAAAAATGGCCATCGGCGTGTGAAGCAGGTGTGCTAGGTTGCCTGCATGGAACCCGATGGAGCCATGAGGATAAACTGTGGGTTGCAATAGAGACCCAAAGAGTTCCAGGACTATGGATGGGTGCCAAGGTGAGCTGCCAGCACCTGATGAAATTTTCCCGGACTGTGAGTAGCCAAGCTGGAGGGGCGGAATCAAATCTCCAAGAGACTTGTTACTGGTTAGAATCATGAATTTGGAGTTAGAGGTGCCCTGTTTGTTTTAAATCTTGTATTGGTCAATCTGTTTTTGCTGTGCCTCATGTTTTGCAGTGTGAATGTTCTGTGCCATTATGGGTTTATTTTTGGTATTATGGCTCAGTTGAAAGTTGCGGGGACTTAAAAGAGTTGAGCTGAACACATAGTATTTATATCTTGAATGATTATTAGTTTGTGGGGGCCAGGGGCGGACTGTCATGGTTTGATCCAGATGTCCCCCACAAACAAATGAATGTGTTCTGATAGATCAATCTTCAGCTGATGGCAGTTCGGGAATTAGAACTTCACTAGAGCTGTGTTGTTGGGGTGGGCTTATGGGGGTGATAAGCCAGCTCCCCCTTGCCAGTATTTGGCACACCTTCCTGCTGCTGTTTGCAGTGCTGTGGCAGAGGTGATGTCCAGTCCTCTGCTCATGCCATCGTTTTCCCTGCCAGGATGGAGTCTCCCCTCGAGTCCGTAAGCCAAATAAACCCATTCCTCCATAAGCTTCTTTTGCTTGGGTTCTTTCTGCGCAGCAACTAAGAAGCTGACCCTAACAGTAGGGTTTAACTCTATCTAGGCCAACCTAAAACTTAACTCTAGCCCATGCTGGCATTGAACTCACTATGACCCTTCTGCCTCAACCTCCTGAGTGTTGAGATTAAAGGCATGAGCCACCATATTTGTCCTGAATTCCTTGTAATTGAGGATAAGAATATATGAAAAAAATCAAAAAGGAGAAAACAGCATATTATTTTTGCTACCTCTAAAAAGTTTATTGAGCTGGCTTCTTAGTGTCCACTGGTTCCTTTCGGTGTTGAAGTCTTCTTTACTTCAGTGCCTTTCTTTATTATGAAGTTACATCATTTAAGATACCTTAGCAACTACTAATGTCTTAATTGTTAATAGTATATAGATTGCTAGGTGAGGGACTATTTGAGGGGCTAAATGGGAACCCATGTGAGGGAGGAAGAAAGGTAATAGACGTGGATATGAACAAAGTAATATATATATATATATATATATATATATATACACACAAAAAACTGTCATAATAAACCCATTCTTTGGTACACTGAAATAAAAACATTCACAAAAGAATAGCATATAGTAAGTATCTTATCAAGAAATTTTGTATTCTCATTCAGTTCACAATTTTCTTGGACACTAAGTGAAAGTTTGCCATTATTTTTCTGAAAGGCTCATGCTAATTGAGAACCAATCTGAATTAGAAATTAGAAAAGTTTGTATTGAGTAACTCTGGGTAGGCTAATAGATTCCACGAGGATTTAAAAAAGTTAAACAATACTTCTTGAAGTCTTTAAGGATTTTCAAGTGTTTACTCTTGAATTTTTATAATACACCTTCTTTAATCTTACTTACACTTAAAGTATTTATTTATTTTCTGTGATACCAGAATGAACCTGGCACACGCACATGCTAGACACACACACTACTGCAGCAGAACTACAGCCCCAGACATGGTACTTGTACCGTGTTACGTGCTAAGCACTATAGAGTTCACCGCAGCCCTTATCACTGATTGAAAACCAGGAAGGTACAAATTGCTTAACATTTATGTGCATATGAAAGAAGGTAATACAAAGTGAAACTTCCTTTTCTGTTTTCTCCAGGGCAACGTGTTTATGTATTATGGGCTGTCTAATTTCTATCAAAACCACCGACGTTATGTGAAGTCTCGAGATGACAGCCAGCTAAATGGAGATCCTAGTGCTTTGCTTGTGAGTAAAATAATAAAATACAAAATATGCTGTACTGAAATGAAGAACATTTAATGTACTCTTCCAGGAAATTAAAGTATTGCTTGTTATTTCTAGCTTGTATGGAAAGTTTTTAGTTAAAATATTTTTTCTGGAATTTGTACAGGTAAATTACTTCTTATAGTTTATACTTCCTGCTGTTCTAGTAACTGTTGGGATGTTGGCTTCATCTGTCTGCTTGTAATGGTATTTTATGAGTGTAGCACATTGGATGTGTAAATTTGTTTTGTTTGGGCTTATTTTTACTGTGCTAAGTAGGAATATACAAATAAGCTGCTTTTTAAAAAAATTAATTTTTTGTTTGCAAGCAGAGAGACAAAGAGAGGAGAAGAATGGGCACACCAGGGCCTCTAGCCACTGCAAACAAATTTCAGATGCATGCGCTACTTTGTGCACCTGGCTTTACATGGGTACTGGGGAATTAAACTCAGGTTGTTAGGCTTTGCTGGCAAGTGCCTTAACCGCTGAGCCATCTCTCCAGCCCTAAGCTGCTTTTAATTGCTAGAAATGTGGTTTAAAATTGAATATGGGTATTGTCTATTTTTTAACCTGTGGGAAGACTGAGCAGTAAAAATATTCCAGGTGCCACCAGTCTGTGGAGCTTTTTGAAAATATAGAATACACAATTCTCCAGAGTCCACTGTGTTACTGTTAGTGTTTTACTAATTTTTCTACCTCTTAAACGCTTAGTGAACTGGCTTCTTAGTGTCCACTGGTTCCTTTCAGGAACCAGTGGGCTTCACTTCAGTGCCTTTCTTTATTATGAAGTAACATCATTTAAAATACTTAGCAACTACTAATGTCTTTATTTGCTAATAGTATGTATTCTAGTGTATATAGTTCTCCAGGGGTAGAACTGTAGAGTGTCTTGTTTTTAAGGACCTCTCTTCTGATGCTTAGTCTTATGGATATCAGATCTTAATTTCCTGACTGTTCATCTTTCCACAGCAGGTTAGTGCCTAAGTATATGCTGGTATTGCTAATGAAGCAGACATCCAGAAGCTGAGAGCAATTTAGGATTGTTGAGTCCCTTAGGATGCCTTGCATGGCAATGCATTCCTGTAATTGCAACACTTAGAAATGGAAGTATGGAAGATTAGGCGTTAAGGTTAGCCTTGGCTACAGATTGAATTCAAGGGCAGCCTGGGCTATGGCTCAACTCCCATCTGTCGTTTCTCCCCCAGCGGCACCATCAGCCGCCAGAGAAGAGAAGCCAGTTGAAAGCAGTGGCTGCGGTTGATGCTTGCTGTCTCAGGGCAGTTCCACAGAGCTGGGGGTGCGTGCAGGGTGAGCAGATGTGTATAGTGTATCCATATTGAATGGGGAGAGCTTACATTTATAGAGAAAAGAAGCCAGGAGGATGAGGAGCAGGGGAGGGCAAGGGGATTGGTCAGGCAGGGTGATGAGTGCACATCCTGCAAGGGGATAGGTGAGTGCAGACAACCTGTGAATACCTAATTTGTATAATTGGGGAGGGCCTGAGCTGAGCAGAGGAGCCAAGGTCAGGTAGGTCCTGTGGGGATGGTTACAGAGAAATTTGTTACCTGGGTCTAACACCCATTGTCAGTCATGCTGAGGTGAGAATGCTGGGTTCCAGTGGCTTGCTTAGAGGGTCAGGAGTTTTAGAGTTGAGGGTGGAGATGGCTAAACGCCTAAGGCAAACCTTATTCTCCAATACCCTTCTTAACCCTTTGTCCTCCGTGTCCCATTTAGCAATACCAATAAGCAGTACCCAACACCCATCCCTCCCAAATATGCAGTTTAGGTATGCTATGACCAGAATGGACCTGGCAAGCATACAGCTGCCTAGGTTTATCCTAGCTGGTTTGATTGATAATTTCTGGTGTGTGGGATTGAAGAAACACAAGTCTAGAAATTCCCTGGTTATGTTTGCAGTATTTTAGAATTCATGTGATGTTCATTTCATACATATTTTTCTAGGAGTCAAAGCCGGAGAATATGTACTGAAACATAATCAAGTTCTAGGCTTTTCTGGATTTGTGGACTGAGGATTGTAAAGTGAATATGTTCAAAGACCTAGAAGTGTGGTGGTTGATTTACAATTTATTTAAAATTTTAAAAATAATTTCTTCCTTTCCTTCTTCCCCTCCTTCCCTTTCTTCTCATTTTCCATAGCAATGATTCTCCTCTTCAAATATTTGTTCTGTTCACTGAGGGCAAAAGAAGCTAAAACTGATTCTTTTTCTTGTAAATCAGCTACAAGCACTGATTTAGACTAGACTCTAGAAATTGTTCTTTTAAAGACCACATAATACTCTGCCATTGTATATTGAAAGCAGCTATAGACAATACTAAAAGAATGGACATAGCTATGTTACAATAAAACTTTACGTATAAAAATAAGTGGTAGTATAGATACAGGCTGTGGGCTGTTAATGTTCATCTCTGGACTATGACAAATATATGGTCTTAAAACCAGATGGCATTTATAAATGTGAAGAATTTTAAAAATAGACAGGTTGGCAACCAAGTTACTTAACATGTATGAAGGGTGCCTCACCGTCTGCTCACCACTTCAGACTTATGCTGTGTACTTTATCTTTTTTAATTTTTTATTACCTCATAAAGAATTACGCTTCATTATGATTTTTTCATGCACTTTTTTGTTTTATACTTAATATGCATTTGTTTTGGCTGCCTAACAATGCAGTTTTTACACTCTTCTTAAAGGGTTGTTCATTTCCTGGCCTGTTTTCCTAAGTGCCTGGGTAGGACTTGTCTAGACGAATAAAACTCATAGAATGAATATAATAAAGGGCACTTAGTGAATTGGACCACATGACACCGCTGGCTAGTCCGACATCGACTCTTATCTACAGACTTGAAGGTCTTGAGAGTGCACTAGGCTGGAGGCCTTTGTGGTTCCAATCTGGTACTGACAGCCTGGAGAGCTGCTGTCTTCAGTCGGCTAGACTGCTGAAGAAGCTGCGTTCCTATACCAGCCAAAGATGACGGTAGCAGGGTAGATGCTCAGCAGCCAGGAGCAAGGGTAGCCTGCAGACATGCCACTTTTTCCTGGAGTCGCTTAGTATGTGGGCTGTTGTTGGAAGGGCTGCCCCCTCAATGAATCCTTGCTAGAAGTGCCCTCCCAGACCTGCTAAGAGGTGTGGCTCACTTGATTCTTGATCCAGTGAAGCTAATAGTAGAGACTCACCATCCCAGTGCCCTTGGTGCAAAGTCACTTCTCTGCGCTTTTACTTTCATCAGAGCCTAATCTAAGTCACCATCACTTTTTGCTTTGGTTAACTTTCTCACATCATCCAATATAACTCTTTGGAAGTTATACTCCACATAGTAGTTACATACATACACCATAACACCAGTTTCATCACATACGATTTTTCCTATTAGTAAACTCCAGATGTATTCAGTTATCTCTTAAGAAATAGCACACTGTTTCTACTATTTAAGAACTTGTCTTGACAACCTTTGTACGTACACACAATCATAGTTTTCTCTCACTACCCTCCTTTGTCCCTCCTCCTATGACCGCCTCTACTGAATTTTTTCTTTCCAGCTAGTCCCTCTTCAGTTTTGATGTCATCACTTTTCCCCCTCATATTATGCAGGTCTTGTGTAGGTACCATCAGCCACTTTGAGGTAATAGATGCACAAGCCACTTGTGTCTGGAAGGCAGCACTCCAAGCCCTCTTCATTCTTCCTGCCACCTCTTCTGCAATGACCCTTGAGCCTTGGAGTCCTCTTTGTAAATGGTTCTGTGCCTAGAACTCTTTTTGCCTGCTGTCTACATGGTTCCTACTTCATTCTCCAGGGACAAGCTTTTCATCCAAAGTAATTCTTCCTATCCTCTCACTTGCTTAGCATTTTATAACACCTCTTTATGTCTTTTCAGTATCATAAGTTCATAAGCATAGCTTTCTTTAATCATTGTGTAGCCAAGGCCTGGAAAGTGCTTAGCACATGGAAGGTATTTCCTATAACAACCTTTGATTTCTGGGCCCACCCACATGTGGTTCTTCTGCCCTAACTCTTTTTAAAAATGATGTGTTTAAATTTTCTAACAAAGAAGCAGGGTTCCATAGGCTCATTATTTTTAGCTTTATTATTATCTTTAGTTTGTAGTAACCCTCCTCCATTCCCTCTCCCCATCTCCCTACCCTGACCCTACTTAGTTAGAATTAGATAGCTTTGTCATAGCTCTTTTTTTTTTAATTCACTTGATCTTAGTCAAAAGGCTGAGAAGTCCTTTTTTTTGAGACACAGTCTCACTATGTAGCCCAGGCTGGCCATAAACCTTCCACCTTCAGCCTCCTGAGTGCTATGATGGTTACAGATGTGCACCAGCAAACCCAGCTTGCCATGGCTTTTGTCTTAGATTATGGTGGGTTGTGCATGGGCTGTCTTCCTCTAATCCGTTCTGTGTCTCTTAACAGCAGCCCCCACGCCCCTCATTTTGTTTTTTGGCACTTTACATAGCATGTAGTGCACATTAAGTACTTCTTAAATAGTTTTCCTAAGCCAGTTAGTGTGACCTACCTAGCTTATTTTCTGATACATAGGTAGTAGGATTTTTTTTTCTTTTAAAACATTTATAATAATATTTTAAAATCTTTAAAATAATTTTATTTATTTGCAAGCAAAGAGAGACAGAAGAGACATAGAGAGAATGGATGTGCTAGGGCCTCCAATTTGAAGCTGCAAATGAACTCCAAATGCATGTGCCACTTTGTGCATGTGGCTTTATGTGGACATTGGGGAATCAAACTTGGGCCATTAGTCTCTGCAGTCAAGCCTTTTAATTGTTGAGCCATCTCTCCAGCCCTTAAAAATATTTTCATTAATTTACAAATAGAGAGAGAGAGAAAATGAGAGAAGCAAGACCTCCTGCCATTGCAAAAGAACTCCAGATGAATGTACCACTGTGTATTTGGTTTTATGGGCACTGGGGAATTGAACTTGAACCTTTAGGCGTTACAAGCCAGTTCCTAAACCTCTGAGCCATTTCTGCAGCCCAATAACCTTTCTTAAAATCATTGTTTTCACCAAAACACTCAAAAGTAACAAGCCAGTTCTATATTATCTGTCTTTGTAGTCTTGGAGGAGTAACTTTTATCAATACAGATAGCTCGGAGAACAAAATACTAAGAAGTCAGATACTGAAGAGATGTTAGAAGATCCCTGTTGTGGTTAACTTCTGGTTGCTGTGCAGAAAACCCAAACAAAGGCAGTTGATGGGAGGAATGGGCTTATTTTGGCTTATGGACTCAAGGGGAAGCTCCATGATACCAGGGAAAATGATGCATGACCTCCAGGGCCAGTATCAGGTGGTCAACAGCAGCAGGAGAGTGTGCAAAGGGAGGCTGGCTATAATCACCATAAGCCCACCCCCAACAATACAGCTCCAACAGCTTCCAATACCCAAACTGCCATCAGCTGGGGAATGAGCATTCAGAACACATTCATTTTTTAGGGACACCTGGATCGAACCAACACAATCCCTATCATGTTTTCTTATCCTTTTCCTGTATTTTCTATACACATAGTGGTTCCCCCAGTCTAAACGTAGAGAATGTATATAAATCAAAGTAGGTCAGTAAAGGAATAGCCCTAAGAGCCTTGTAACTAATGACTTACACCTATTGAGATGCAAATTGAGATTATCTTGCTTTGTTAAGTGTTTGTGTATATGGATGAATGTAGCCTGAATGTTCCAGAACTGTTAAGGCATGATTTTAAGGTATGATACATCTCTGGTTTAATTCTGCAACTGCCATGTATCCTGAGATCTTTAGAAAGTGCTAAGCAGAAACCAAATCTGGAGGATCAGCTGATATTCTGCCTTGCTGACATTTTTGTCTTTATCTGGATGCACAATTTGAAGATTGGTGTAGTCTTCACTAGACTACTCCTTCCTCTTTTAGATATGGGATGTAACCTGAGATTGCAAAATTTTAAGTTGTTGGTTGCATATATATTACAGTTTGATTGACAATAGACCATTTCTTGATTTTTCTCAGGCAGAAGACTTTGTGGTTTCTATGTTGATATGAAAATCTAAAAGGTAGTTAATATATGCATCTATAGCAGTATGTACAAGTAAACATTGCATTAAAAAGGTATAGTGGTATTAAAGGTTATGTTTTAAACCTGTTATATACTCATTTTGTATGCATTACAAGTGGGAAATCAGTAATAAGGGCTAGCTTGTTCTTCTAGAGATATAGATAATAATTTCTTGCTTCTTTCCCTTTTAAAAATCAGAATCCTAGTAAGGAATGTGAGCCTTATCGAAGAAATGAAGACAAACCAATTGCCCCTTGTGGAGCTATTGCCAACAGCATGTTTAACGGTATGATTCAGATGTAAACATTGCTGTACCTATAGACATAGGTAATTAGGGTGATTTGTATGATCTTATTACAGTTTGATAGTCTTGTAAATAAGAAGTTGAGAAACTCACTTTTAAATAATTAGTTATTAAATGGGGGGTTTGTGCTTTGTGACTTAATAAAAAAATTTTTTTTTTTTTTGAGGTAGGGTCTCACTCTAGCCCAAGCTTTCCTGTAACTCACTCTGTAGTCCCAGGTTGGCTTCAAACTTTCAGTGATCTTACTACCTCAAACTTATTAGTGCTGAGATTAAAGGTGTGTGCCACCATGCCTGGCTGAATAATCTGCTTCTATTTTTATTTATTTTAAAAATACTTTATTTGCAGAGAGAGAGAAAGAGAGAGAGAGAGAGAGAGAGAGAAAGAAATGAATGGGTACACCAGGGCCTCTAGCCACTACAAATGAACTCCAGGTGCATGTGCACTTTGTACATCTGGCTCTGTGTGGGTACTGGGGAAACAAATCTGGGTCATTAGGCTTTGCATGAAAGCGCCTTAATCCCTGAAACATCTCTCCAGCCCATATTCTGTTTTTTTTTTTTTTTTTAATTTTATTTATTTGCTTGTTTGCTTGCAAAGAGGGGATGGGTGTGCCAGGGCCTCTTGACACCGTAAACGAATTCTAGATGCATGCATTCCTTTGTGCATCTGGTATTACGTGGATACTGGGGAATCAAACCAAGGATGTCAGGCTCTGCAAGCAAGTGCTTTTAACCACTGAGCAATCTCTTTAGTCTCATTTTGAAATCTTATTTAAGAATGGATTTTTGACCTATGAGAAGAAACAGGATATTTTACTAATCATCTTATTTCATAAAAATAAATAGATAAAAGCCCGGACTGCAAGTACTTAGACATTTCAAAGGAACAATAGTTGGTCATTTTAGAGAAGCCATTGTCTGATAGAATATAATGTTGAACCATTAGTGCAAACTATGTAAACAATTTTAAAATTTCTTTTTTTTAAATTTCTCTCTTTTTTAAAAAATATTTTTTTTATTTATTTGAGAGAGAGAGAAAGAGGGAGAGAGAGAGAGAGAGAGAGAGAGAGAGAGAGAGAGAGAGAGAGAGAGAGAGAGAGAGAATGGGCACGCTAGGGCCTCCAGCCACTGCAAATGAACTCCAGACACATGCGCTCTCTTGTGCATCTGGCTTTATATGGGCACTGGGGAATTGAACTCTGGTCCTTCTGCATTGCAGGCAAATGCCTTAACCGCTAAGCCATCTCTTCAGCCCTCTCTTTTTAAATTAATTGTGAATATTGCTAAATTATATTTCACATTGGTCATATTCCTCTCAGGTAATATGTTTATTTTCCCTCTCTCCCACCCAATTTCTTTTAAAAAATATTTATTTATTTGAACATATGTTTGTGGGTCGGGGGTTGCATCAGAGTCTCTTGCTGCTGTAATCAAATATCTATCTGGTTTTATGTGAGTGACTGGGGAATTGAACCCAAGCTGACAGACTTTGGAAGCAAGCACCTTTAACCGCTTGAGTGATCTCCTCAGGCCCAAATTAAAAATTTTCTAATAGTTATACATTACAAACCCTCAAAAGGAACAATAAAATTAGTTTCATTATTTTATTTAACCTAGTGTGCACCAAATAGTATCTTTGCATCACATAATGGTATGTAAAAGTTATTGAAATATTTTGTATGCTTTTATACTATGTCCTTAATGTCTGAAATGTCTTATATATTGGACATGTCTTATTTGTGCTAATCATATTCCAAGGGCTCAAGTAGCCATGTGTAGTTCCTGTATGCAGTAAAATGAATAAGCTAGGAGCTACTAAGTAATAGCATTGAAAAGGAGAATATTTACTTTGCAATTTTGTGTTAATATTAAAATACTTGGCCTTTTCACATACCAGCTAGTCATTTAGGAAAACGAGCTCTATCTGGATTGAGCAGAGAAGTCCACTCAGAATTATCAAGTGGTACACGCCTTTAATCCCAGCACTTGGGAGGCAGAGGTAGGAGGATCACTGAGTTTGAGGCCAGTCTGGGACTACACAGTGAGTTCCAGGCCAGCCTGGGCTAGAGTAAGACCCTACCTCGAAAAAGCCAAAAAAGAAAGAGAGTAGATGTTCATCCTCTGCTTTCTGTCACACTTTTAGAAGCAAATCCCAGATCCTCATTTCTCATAAAATAAGGCCAATGGTGTGAAGTTTTACTATGTTACTAATAGTTTTATTTTCTTGTGTTTAGATACATTAGAGTTATTTCTGATTGCCAATGAGTCTGATCCCACACCTGTGCCTATACAGTTGAAAAGGAAAGGTATTGCTTGGTGGACAGATAAAAATGTGAAATTCAGAAATCCTCCTGGAGATGGAAGCCTGGAAGAACGATTTAAAGGTAAAACATTACTAATATCCCTACCCCCAAAGCCTGTAGTTTTAATGAAGTAGCTTAAATTTTGTCTTAAAGTCTTATAAACTTTCTTTTAAAAATTTATTTGAGAGACAAAAAGAGAGACAGAAAAAGAATGAATGAACATGGGCATGACAGGACCTCTCACTGCTGCAAATGAACTCCAGATGCACGCACCACTTTGTTCATCTGGCTTTACATGGGTATTGAGGAATTGAACAAGCTTTTCAAGCAAGTGCCTTTAACCACTAAGAAATCTTCCCAGCATCAAAACTTTGTTTCTTAATTTTTTTCCTCAACTTGTTACCAAGTTAGGTAAATGTTTTAATGTATTAGCATTCTAAAGGATATGTAAACTTTTTATAGTAAATTCAATTCTCTGATGTTTTCTTTTCCTTTTTTTGAAGATCATAAGATTTTATTCAGTATTAAAAATGGCGAGGGGAGCCAAACACATAGTTTTCTGTTGCCAGGGCTCACAGGAAGAGAGTTTAGTGACCATTTAGTACCTGACCCTCTAATTTCCCAAGTGAGGTGACATTCAAATGCCATGTTGCCCAGACTGGCTTTGAACTCATCTCCAGCTCCCAAGTAGCTGGGATGCACTACTGCACTCAGTTGAAATGCTTTTTTTGAGAAAAAAAAGTTATGCCTCCCCCACCTCCCAGCCATGTCCAAGAGTTACCTCTAGGTAGCTTACAGGCTCATGTGTGACTTAGCACAGCGGATCGTGTTGTCTACCTCTTGTTTTAGGCCAGTGAATTTTCATTAAAGCTTAATAGAATTGAGTATTTCATTTTTCCACCTTTTATCACTTCTCTTTAAGGTACAACAAAGCCAGTAAACTGGCTTAAGCCAGTTTACATGTTAGACTCTGACGAAGATAACAGTGGGTTTATAAATGAGGACTTTATTGTGTGGATGCGCACTGCAGCATTACCTACGTTTCGTAAGTTGTATCGCCTCATAGAGCGCCAACCTGATCTTCATCCCACATTACCAGCTGGACGGTACTATTTGAACATCACATACAGTATCCTTTTCTCGGTTATACGTACAGATTGATAGCACGTCCCTGTCACTTGTGTGGCATGTTCCATTGGGCTTTAGCTGCCTCATGCTTTAAGTTTCATTTGCTTTTGGCGGGTGGTGCTGGGAACTGAACCTAGGGCGTCATGCTTCTGTTGCTGCATGGCTACAAAGTCTTTATGGAAGAGAATGTTGGGCAGTTCCTTTCATCTTAAAGCTCTTATATCTTGGTTTTTAGCTAATTTTTATATATACTGTGAATGTAAAGCATTTTAAATTATCTTTATTTTTCATTAACCTCAGTGAGCCACAAGTGTATAGCTTTGGTCTTATAGTAAATTAGCATATGGTTAGTAGACCGATTTTAAAGTAAAAATTATTTTGG